>PVKB01000057.1:459120-750079 GCA_004027205.1 Ctenodactylus gundi | reverse complement strand
CCAGGCTGTTTGTGCTGTGTTAGCAGAGTCGGGTAGTAGTGACAGAAATCTATAGTCTGCAATCCTAAAATATATTATTATCTGGCTCTTCAGGAAAAAAATGTTGCAGATTCTGGCTCTAAAGCAATGAGATGACTTGTTCAAAATTACATAGTTACTAGCTTTCTGTAGTAGACATTGCTCTCATGTTCTTATACCAACTTGAGTATTTATTGTGTTCAGAGTACAAACTCTTTTACACAGATTTATTCTTAACATGGCATAAGAAAAATGTTACCAGAGTTTACTAAAACAATAGGCCAGGCACCTTTTATTATCCTGCACATAGCATATTTTTTGGATTATTAATACATTCATCTCCTTATATTTATCCTACTCTATTCCCATATTACAAGATAGCTTTCTCTGGTATCCCTCACCTGGAAACCAGGGAACTGCCTGACAGAAGGAACAGAGGGCCTGACCAGGAGATGTTTTCTCTCCATGGTTTTGGTTCTGAAACCTAAATCCAATGAGGGGAGGAGAATTGATATGTGCCTCTGAGAGAAACACAGCAGACCGTGAGGGAGTCCCTCTACCTTTTTGTGCCCCCTAACACGATTTTAGATATGTTGTTCTCAGTGGGACTAATCATACGGATACTAGACAGGTTGGATTCTGAGGCCTATGATAACAGAGCCCTCCATGATTCCCATACCCTCTGTGGCTTGGATGTGGCCAAGCAGCAGACCCGAGACAACTAAGCTAGGAGGACAAAGGACTCCACAGGACTCAGCACCATCAGATGACCAAGGAAGTGCTCAGAACCAAGAACTTTCACATGAGATCAAAGGAATGGAAGACTCAGAATGACTTGTGGAAGCTCCTACCTCCCTGGTGAGATGAGGACCCAGGGTCAAAAAAACTTGTAGGAAAAAAAAAAAGAATCTGTGCACCTGTGGATAGTAGAATTTGTTCACTGAGATTCACATGAGCCCGCTATTAAAAGTCCCTATCCAAAATGCAAGTCACATCTCCACCAAATTTTTAAAAAAGAATTTACCCTTACATTGAGTAACTTTCTTTAAGACATTGGTGAAAATACATCACTATATTTTTATGTCCCATTTTATAAAGCCATTGTGTTGATGAATCAACAAGATAGCCAACCATTCTCACTCTGAACCACTGCAGCTTAGAGAACAACTCTGTTTTTCCTGCCTTAACTACCCTCTCCCATGTCAATACTCCTGTCCTCGCACCTCAATGGACTGGGGCCCTGACAACCATCTCTCCTTAAATCACCTCTCTCTCTCTCTCTCTCTCTCTCTCTCTCTCTCTCATGCACACACACACACAACACCCTTGCTTAGCCCAACCCAGGCAGGCAGTGATGTTAATAACACTTTAAGTGCTTAGAAATAAGCAAGGTAGGAAGAAAATAAAAAACAGTTCAAAGCAGTCACAGAACTGCACTTAAAGTTCTTTCTTTGCTCTTAACACACTTCTGTGTGGCAGTAGTAGGTCACTACTCAAGTCTAAAATTCTAGGATAAGTAATGGTGACAACATTTTTCTCCTCTTAGTAAAAACTACACCCCACCCACACAATGTGATCTCACTTCATGGACTGCAACTCTATCCTAAAACCTGGGCTATTCAAAATTAAAAAAAAAAAAAAACCTTCCATGGTATGTTCACAATCCTATCAAAATCCATATTTAAGAGTGAATGTTTTCAACAAACACCACTTTGTGAATTAGTAAGAACTTTATCTGTGCATCTTGACTCAGATGTGATGAATTCATACTCAAAAAGTAAGTATTTACATGCCTTAGTTAAATAATTGTTTTGTGGCTTTTCTTCTGTAAGTAAGTCTTCTCTGGAAAGAATTTAAAATTATAACTTTAGAATCCAAATGCTGAAATTTATATCGGAGTTTTTGTCCTAGACCAGTCCTTTTATCTGCCGTATCAATTTTGACTGAAGACTACATTGTTGTGCCACTAGAAATTAAAATACAAATCACCTCACCACACTGTCAGTTTGGGCAAAATTTCCCATTTTTCTAAATAGATTAATAGCCAGTATATATGCACTCTCATTTACCTAGCAAATATTTGCTTAATACTTATTCTGACCTTCTAAATATTGTATGATCTATTCATCATGTCAAATATCTAGATTCAGCCCAGACACCTGTGTAGAACAATAAGGTTTCTTATTACTTCCTCAGAGGTGTTCACTATAGCTTTTAAGTGATTAAGTTGCAAGTGCAAGAAAAATGCCATTAAAAAGGAGTCAAGAAAGAGAGGTTTTCTTTTGATAAATACATTAGAATGGACCAGTGAGATTTTAGTTTAATCCTTCATGCCACAGGCATTTTTTGAGAGTTTGAATGGCACTTTTCAGGGGTAGGTGGCCTTCAGGGAGCTAAGTCATGTATAGCCCACATCAGACTTGAGAGTCAGGCCCATGAAGGAAGGTCTAGGAAGAGAGAAGAGCTGTGGTTCCCTTTCTCCTACACCTGATGCCCAGCACGGTAAAGATGCCAAAATTGAAATCAACCTCAGTGTCCCCTGAGAGGTACCCAGTCCTATCATTTTTCCATAAATACTTAGACTGAATTGTTATTATCAATGTTAATAAATTGAGATCTTGTGTGATACATAAATGTATCAATTTCTAGGCTGATCATTATTATGTATCAAAATACATACTGATAAAAGCATAAGTATAAATAAATTGAGATCTTGAAGGAAGAAAAAGGTTATTTCTTCTTGGTGCTCAGTCCACAATTTTTTATGCAGAACAAGGATCTTCTTAGATGTTGGAATGCCTATAAGTTGGGAGCACAGAATGTAGAAGAGCTGTCTGTAATGGCCAGAATTGTTTCTGCCCTCAAACCACATTGATGGATCCCTGGGACTCACTCAGATTTCCTTTCTTTAGTAAGTAAAAGCAGAAGCATCTGTCCTGATTAGTTCCAGATAGTATTAGGTCTAATCTTACCAGATAGAAATATTTGTAATTTTTCTATCCCAGGAAAATACACAGCAAACCTAAGAGTTATGAGTCCCAACATACAATCTGTTGCTTTCGTGAATTCTCACCAGGAGAAAGTCTTTGGATTATAGATGAAATGCTATGTCAGTAAGTGAAAAATAAAGACACATTTTTTTCTCTTGGCACTACTATAGCTGGCCTTTGATATGTTTGGATAAGTTGGGGTTTTTTCAGATGTGCCTTAAGTAGGCATAATTAGCTATGATGGTTATAGTCCAAGGAACTGCAAATCTGAACTTCATTAGACCTTCATTTAAATAAAAGCAAGCTAAACATTCATATTATTTGAAACTAAGAATAATGACAGTAAGATTTGTTATGAGCCTGGTAGAATTTTTCCCAGACTGTGGTTGATTTGAATTTTCCATAAAATGAGATAACTGGGAAAGGAAGATCCAATCTGTCTTATACAAAGTGCTCACGGGTGTTTCTGCTTCTTCCTGTTTAGTTTTGCATGCTGGGAATTCATGCTAAGTACCAACTCTACCACTAAGCTATGTTCTCAGCCTCTTTCCTTCTTTACTGGTGGCAGAAGCTAGGTTGGAGTAAAGGAAATATTAATGGTAGTTTGTGAAATAAATACTTTTTCTCGTGGCCAGAGTGTACCTTTCAAACTCTACATTCCATTACTTTGAAAGTATGCAACAGAATCACAGTATGTTGTGTGATTAAATGTTAGTAATACTCTTCTCAACTTGAAAATAATTTATACATGGTAAAGAAAATTATCACTGAAAATGTATTTGAAAAATGCATGATACTTTCCCAACTATGACAGGAAAGTTGATAGGTTGTATGTATACAATACCTAGAGTAACCACTAAAAAGCTATATAAAGAAATATACTAAAAATGGGAAAGGGCTGTGGATAGAGATAGAATGCTTGCCTAGGAGGTGCAAAGCTCTGAGTTCAATTTCCCAGTACCTCATAAACTGAGCATGGTGGCACATGCCTTTAATACCAGAACTCAGGAGACCGAGGCGGCTGGATTGCTTTGAGTTTGAAGTCAGCCCAAGCTAAATAGTCAGCTAGGACCAGCCTGGACTATGAGGCAAAACTTTGTCTCAGAGAGAGAGAGAGAGAGAGAGAGAGAGAGAGAGAGAGAGAGAGAGAGAGAGAGAAGAAAGAAGATAGGGACAAATCTAACTTCAACTTGAAAAGCTCAACCCAAGTAAAGGCAAGAAGAAGCAAAAGATAAAAAAGAAAATGGCAAAATTCTGTGCTACCATAGCAGTGTTTATATAATAAAGGTAAATTTCACAGACAACAAGGACTAAGAAAATACTGGAGGCTGGGAATATAGCTCAGCGGGACAGAGTTTGTCTAGCATATGTGAGGCCTTGGGTTTGATTCCCAGCACTTGGGGGAATGGGGGTGAAGAATATTGAGAAGACCTGGAACAACCTTAGAAACCTAAATTTGGTCATTTAGATGAAATAGACCAATTATTCAAATGTCAAAAATTACCACAACTAATAATCAGATTGAGTAGTTCAATAAATAAAAAGGAATCTGAATTAATAATTTTAAATCTCAAGAAACAAATCTTCAAAACTAATAGCTTCACCAGCAAATTCTACCAAATATTTGAAGAAACAAAAAAACAAAACAAAACAAAACCAAGCATCAACATAGATGAGGAGTATGTTATAGCATTACAATTTTCAAGGGAACAGAACTAGTAAGTGTGTGCATGTGTGTGTGTGTGTTACATATTTTACATATAGGGGATTGAAAATTTTATTTTAAGGAATCAGTTTATGTGGTATGGCAGCTAGCAAGTCTAAAATCTTCAAAGTAGGCCATCATGCCAAATACCCATGGAAGAAGTAATGTTTAAGTTCATTTCCAAAGGTAGTTGGTTATCAGAATTTTTCTTCCTTCAAAGGGAATTAGGTGACTGACATCCACCAATAATATAGAGGATAATCTGTTTCACTCAATTTTGTGTTAAACTCATGTAGAAAATAATGTCAAAGAAGCATCTTCAAGGATGTCTGATCAAATATCTAGGTGCTATGGTCTAAGTTGACACAGTTTAACAAAATTATCACAGGGAATGAATATATTAAAATTGGTTTTATAAAGCTAATGATGCCCCAATATCAAGACCAATATCAAGATCAAGAAAACTTAAGCCAATATAACTCAAAAACCAAAAAGTTCCTTAAAATACTAGCATATATGATTTAGCAATAATGAACAGTAATTATACATTTGGCCAAGCAAGATTTCTCTAGAAATGCAAGATTGGTGCAATATTCAGAAATCAACCAATATAAGTACCAAATCCATAACCTAAGGAAAAATCAAATTGCCACATAAATTGAAGCAGAAAAAAATTGGCAAAATTTAAGATCATTTTCAAAAACCCAAAGACATAGTGGTAGAGGGCAACTTAGTCAGCATGCTGTCTTCTGAAGGAGCTATTCTCAAGCAGGGGTGTAGTCAATGTTTGAGCATCTTCCTAACATTTTAAGGCCCTCATTCCATCCTCAGCACTGAAGGAAAAAAATAAGACCTTATTATCTTAATGGGGAGCAAATACAGAAAACGAACAATACTCAATGATGAAAGACTGAATTCTTTCTCCCTAACACTGGTAACAAGTCAAGGTGGTTCAATTTTAGCACTCTTACTTGACATAGTACTGGAAGTTACCAGCATTGCATTAAATCAAGAACAGAAAATAAAGGCATGGAGACTAGTAAAAAAAGAAATAAAAGTATCCCTATTTGAAATGTTGCAGAAAATCCAAAACATCCTCTGAAAATACTTCCAAACCTAAAAACTGAATTCATCAAATTCAGAGGATACAGAGTACAAAATAAAAGTACAAAAAGTATTTCTATATAGTGGAAATGAACCTATAATAACACCAAAATAAGAAAAAAATTGTCATTAATCAAATATATGTTTTCCCTTGTTCTGGGATTGAACCTAGGGCCTCAAGGATGCCAGGCAAGCACTGCACAATTAATCTATATTACCTACCAGCTCATTACCATCATTTTTTTAGACAAAATTCTCAGTTGTATATCTAAAAAAAAAAGTGTAAGACTATTATCTTGGAAATTATAAAATGCTAAAAAAAGAAACCAAAGAAAACCTAAATAAATGGAAAGATACTTATATATTAGAAGATTTGGTATGGTGAATATGTCAACTTTCCCCAAATTAATATACAGATTCAACAGAATTCCTACAAAAACCCAGTAGGGTCATATATATATATATATATTTCTGAAATTTATTTGTGAAGCCAAAGTAACTAGAAAATCCATATGATTTGGAAATGCTTGAGTTAATAATGGATCACCACTTTCAAAAATTAATGATAAGCACAGATCACGGATCCAAGAAACTTAAAAGTATGTTAAGTACAATACCAAAATAATCAACATCCTAGACGAGGTGACTGAAACATACGCTGAATGTTTAAAAAAATTGTAGAAAACACAGTACCATTTATCTTCCTCACAATACTCCCTGTTGATTTAGATGCATTTATTCAATCATTCTTGTCTTTTTTGAAGAACTTCTAGAAGTCCTCTTTCTTGTTTATCTTTAGTTGCTGTGTCATAGCTGTCTTGATGCCTCAAATCAACCCAAAATATTCATCTCTTGTGGCCATTTTGGTCTGGGGAAGATCCAGAGGTCGGAAGGTGTCAGGTCTAATGTATTCACTAACCAGGTTGATGAGGACATGCCGTAAGGTTTCCATTAGCCTGCCATTTGGTTGGATGGCCCGCAGCAGCGGCATTTATCATATTTTTGATCATACACACTCGAGAAAGAGGACATCCAGTTCTACTTCACAAAGTGGCCAGAATGATGAAGACCCATGTGTTCAAAGCAAGGGAGAGTGTTAGGCAGGGGACTGGATGGCAAGGTAGTTTTTTGCTACAATAAATTTTTAAATGTAGTTATCATATATTTTGATCACTCATTGTACTGTAGACTTGCAAACCGTTACCACTGGAGAAGTTAGGTCAACAGCTTACAAAATTTCTCTTTATTCTTTTTTATAATTGCATGTGAATTTAAAATTATCTGAAATGTCAACTTTAATAGAGAAAAACACCAACTTATTCGGGATTGTGTCTTTACCTTCTTTTTTTGTGGCTTTGAGGATCTAATTCAGGGAGTTGTTTCTTTATTATCCTCATCCTAAAGTTGGTGAGTTTGTTCGTTGTTTATTTATTTTTGTTGTTGGTTTGACACAAAGTCTCACTATGAAGCTCAGGCTGGTCCTGGACTCTCAGCAGTCTTCGTGCCTCAGCCTCCCAAGTGCTTGGAGTATAGGTGAGCGTCGCCAAGCTCAGCCTGATGATTCGTCATTGTCTTTGACCTGAGAGTGATGATGCTGATTACCTGAGACACAGTGTCAGTAGATTACAGTCCCGCAGCAGTGGGCAGAATGTAGCCATTTGTGCATAAGGCTCACACTAAGTGCATAAGTGTAAGTTAACTTATTTGGTCCTGGGCAGAGTCAGAGTGTGGTGGTTGTCCCTCTGGTATATGGAGGGCTGCAGATCTTGGCCTGGACCCCGTGGAACATTCTGGCAGTTGTCTGGTAACAGGTGGCTCCCAAACCCCTGCTGTGATAACCCCCATCCTTCAGTGATACCTGCGAAGCACAAGAGCTCTCCTCCGTGTGTATAAATGACTTGCTCTAGAGGTCTGAAGAAATTTGCTGTGCCTTTACCCATAATTTCAAATGTATCTAAAGTGGAGGAGACAGTCCTGGCCCGCTCCTGTGTTAACACACTAAATCCTCAGTGCTCAGATCCCTACCGGCTGTATAACCAGGATGCCATGTGGACAGGGGTCCTTTTCCTAAGAACTGCTGTCTGCTGCTCAAAAGCCTGGTTGTATGTTTCTTTATTTTCCAAAGTGCACACTAAGAAATGGTCCCATTATATCAAGATTCCCCTAATTTGGGCTGCAAGAAAAGCTGATTCTACAGAAATGTTTCTGAATGTTTCTCTCTTTTACTAAGCCAACAGCATTTGATCTTGAGACTCCAGACTAGCCAAGGTTCAGTAGCACCAGTTTGTAATCCCAGGTGCACAGTTTGGGAGGCAGAGGTGGAAGGACCACAAGTTCAAGGCCAGACCAGCCAGTTCAGTGAGACTGGATCTCAAACAAAGCAACAACAGTAACAACAACAACAACAACAACAACAACAACAACAACAACAACAACAAAGACTGCAGATGTAGCTCAGTGGTAGAACACCCCTAGGTTTGATCCCCAGCCCCAAACAAACAGACTGAAACTGGAGTATTTTCCTTAACAGTCTGGTTCCATACTAGCTTCCTTTTCTCAAGGACGATGTGCAGCTCATATCTAATTTATCCGAGCTCAAGGGACATATCCTAGGTAAACAAGTACGGGAAACTAACAGAGCCTGGCAAGAAGGACAAACCACCAAAATTGCGTTGTGTGAACAAGAGGGACAATTTACACCACTCTGTAAAGCATCTCAGAGTCCTGAGAAAGGCACACACAGCAGCACTCCCAAGGCGCCACCTTCCCCGGCACGCAAGGCCCTGGCTGCAGTGATCCACGTGGTGCACAACTTGCCTTTCAATGATAAAATAATCTTATTTGGGTATTAAGACTCAAGAGCCTATGAAGATGATCACATAAGTATTTTTGTATTTTTTTTAAAAGAACACATGTAAGAAGTGGGAAAAGAAAGCAATACAAAAGGAAAACCAACAAAAACTCTTAGAGAAAAGGACAATTTGTAACCTTGTCTTAATTTCATTTCAACAATAAAACTTTCCTTTTCCCTTCCTCTATGTGTCCTCCAACTTGCTAACCTCTCAAGGTGCTGAACGTCTATTGCCCCGTGGACCTTTTGCAATGTCTCCCTGCTTGAATCACAAAGGTCCTAAGAAACTCAGATCATATACTTGTTTGGTCCTTACCGGCTGCTTACTAAGCCACCTCACATCCTGGTGCACAGATTACTGTAGATAACTACTATGAATTCTCTGTAAAAATCCACACCGGCATACCCTTGGTCAAGGATTTCATACACAAGAACACCCTTTGTGTGAACAGGAAACTGATTTGCGTACTTACTGTTAACTAGACAAACAACTTGCAAGTGAATTGCATTTGTTCTCTAGGCAGCTCTGTTTGTATAAAGAGGCTTAACTGGAAGATTAAAACAAATTCTATCTTAAAATACTGTGCTATAAAACCATACACCTGCCCAGAGTTCAAAGGACTGTAGTCTTATTATGGGTTTTATAAGTATCAGGAAAGTCTTACTTTCATAAAAAAAAAATGCTTCATAATAACAAGCCTGAACATCTAAGGCAACCCCCTCCCACCAAGTGCAAGGTTTCATGAGCTCTCAAAATGAAAATAGGAAGGTAAATTTATCTGCTTTCTGAAGGAAAGCCAGTCTGATAGGGAAACATTGCAGGAGAAGGTCTCTGATGACTGCTACCAGGCAAGGAAAACAGGAAGCCATTTTGGGATTCTAGGATAAAAGGTGTGCTAATTCCCACAATAATCTTTACTAAAAATGCCGCTTCCTAGCTCTCTAGTGGTTATCTTTTATTTTCTACCAACAATTACAGGCTGAAAGAAACTGCAGCAAATAGGAAAAGCAGGAGACATTGTACAGACGCAATAATAGGTTTCATACTTTCAGCCAGGCTGAAATTTTCTGGGAAACTACCCACACACATGATAATATTAATATAACCCAGGTGTGCAGTGGGTGTAGCAGGAGAGGCCCATTCATCTAGGTGTTAGGAAGGTGACTGCTGTTTTTATTACTACCTGCAATTTTCAAATTAATGACCTAATGCTGCACAGGATGAATAGACCACCTCTTAGAGGATAGTTAGATTTATTTTTTTAACCCAAAGCAGGAAATGATCTTGCTGAGCTCTGTCCCTTTCCTGAAGCTGCCCTGGGCACCCTGCCAAGGATTGCTCACCAGGCCCCTATTCTTTCCAGGCCTTTTACCTTATGCTCTCACTTCTTGTCTCACCTCTCTCTAATGTACCACCTGCAGGGTAGGTAATAAAGATAACTTGCATTTCCTGGCTGCTGGCACAAAGCCAGAAAAGACCAGCTCAGGAAGATGTAGAAATAAGGTTTTTTTGTTTTTGTTTTTTGCCTTTCGGACACGGGGACACACAATACTCCCCTGAAGCTGAGACTAGACTGAGCATTCATAGAGCTCTGGTGTGCCTGTGTTTCTCTTAGATGAAGCAAATGTCTTGGGAACCTGAGCTCTTCCTGTGGATCCTTCCTGTGCAGTGTGCAAACAGGTGGGTCATTCATCGGCTGGATGCCAGAGCCTCCTCCTCCCCAGTGGGAATCACTAGAATGGCAGCCTTCAATCTCCAGTTCCTTGCAGAACAAGGTACCTGATCGTCTCACAAATTAAGCTCTGTTCCTTTCACTGAAAGAATTTACGTCTTAATTATTCACTTTCCAGGGAAACTTTCTTTATAAAACCTCTAACACTTAAACCTCTTAGCAGTTTCTCCTCAGTTTTAGCAAAGGTTTCAAACAAGCCAAACTCAGAGACACATTCATTAGTCAGCCTGTCACTCAAGCTGCTTTTCAGATGCCTGCTTTGCTTCTGAGTAGCTAATACATTTTATTTTACAAATCCAGCACACATATCCTTATAACCTTATAACTTGCTGGAGTTTAGCTCAGGTATGTGAAATCAAGAAAGCTGCATAGAAGGACACCTGTTGTAATTTTCCTTACTTTCATTAGACAAGAAACTACAATGTACAGTGTGCTCTCCAGGAGGCACCCTTATACACCACCCAGTTGCCTCTTCTGTCAGTTCTTCCTGTTTCAGTAGCCAGTGAAGCACCCATGTACAAATTCTGACGACACTACTTCCTAGCTGTGGGACCTTGTGGCTAGTCCTTTTAAGGTCTTTAGCCTTGGATTCTGGCTTCGCACCATGCCAAGCCCAGTCGTGTCTGGTCTTCATTTCTGTATTTTTCCTTAGAGTCAAAGGCCATTTCCAGCTAAACTGAAAAAACAAAGCACTGGACCAACTAACAAAGAATTGATAGGGTTCCTTGACTCTCCCTTTATAAGATTTCCTGTTTCCTGCTGCAGCTGCCGAAATCAGGGATTCACCGACTTGAACAGTTGTTACTGAGTCACTTGTCATCTTTCTGTCACTCTCACAACTCTTATAGAAAAAGAGACAAACGGGAGAGGCATTTAACAAAAGCTGACGAAACTTCAGTGTTGTAGGAGTGAAGGAATCCCTCCTAATAGAAACATGAGAGGATGCAACTTTTAAAAACTGAGATAAGTAAGCCTGGACCCCAAATGTGCTATTCAGCAGTGCTCTGCAACACAATGACCAACTGACCTCACTGAAAAGATTCAGGGTTTTGAACAGAAATTCTCCTTTGTCATTAGCTTTCCTTTTCTAGGGTACACCATGATGAATCCTGAAAGGCCTGATCTTCCAAGTCAAAGGAAAGTCAAGTTGTCTTGCCTGTGACATTCATCAGGTGTTTCCTGGATGCTATGTGTCAAAGGCTATTTTTATGTGGGCTCAGAAGTCGTTTGTTGCTACAGCAGAGAATAGTAGATTAAACTCTCAGACATCAATGCTTTAGAAAACACTAAGAAACTAACACTAGGTCTCTGAAATGACCATAGTGAGCATTTAACGAGTTCATATGGTTTACATACTCAGTGCAGAGGCTAGCAAGCACCTAGCAAATGTTGACTATTGTTATGTTTACTGAAGTGTAAAATAGCATTTTGAAATTTCACAGAGACTACAAGTAATCTAAAAATATGCACTACACTTATAAATATGTAGTAATGACAAACGTCTCCCTTAAATATCTTACCCTATAACATCTGTTTTGGGAGGGATTCTGAAAGTGAGGTCTGAGTCAGAGAGTTGAATCCTGTGAGTAACTGAGGGAGTGTTGCTCAGGAAAAGCCTGCAGAGGGTGGAGGAAAGGAAGATAGGGAAAGAGTTAAAGCAAAGTAAGGATGTGGTTTGAGACTAAGTTTATCCTCGCCTTGATCTATGGGGAGACAATAGAGCTAAACAATACCATAGATTCGTTGCTCCTTAATTTAAAGGATTGGGGTTTTAATCCTCGATCCATTAGTTATTTACTATGGGGTATCCCCTTCCTCCCACGTGAAAGAGGGCACATAACCTCTAGGAGGCAGCCCCCCTTCAGCTAAGGCTAATCTCCTGCAAAGAACTGTATTAGTCCACAGCAAAGCACTATGAACTTCATGGCAAATTTCAAAATGATATGCAGTACACCACAAATCTATTTTCTCACCGTTTTGGAGGATGGAAGTTCTGCCCCACTCTCCTTCCAGATCGAATCCAGCTGATGGCTACCTTCTTCCCCTTGCCTTCAAAAATTTGGAAAGAAAAATAAAGATTTATTTTTTCTTATACAATCACAGTCTGTTGAATTAAGGTCCCTTCTTTATGAACTTATTCAATCTTAATTACCTCCTAAAGATCCTATATTCAGACATCGACACAAAAAGGGTTAAAGCTTCAATATACAAATTTTAAGGAAACACAATTCAGTTGGTACAGAGGCATCTGTGACCCATGAACAGCCAATATTCATACCTGCTAAAGCCTTGGCACAACAGCCAGATGTGATATTAATAGATGGTTTGCAAATTAACACCAATTTTTCTCCTATCGGTATTGACGATCCTTCACTATGACTTTGCAAGTCCCGCTGTACCCTGGATGTATGTATCAACACTGGCTTTATGAATTTTTTTGATGAACAAAATGCAATAGAGGTGACATTGTGCAAGTCCTAATCATAGAACTCTATCAGCCTAGGGAGCTTCTACCCACTCTCTTAGAATTCTGATGCCATTGCATGAATAAGCCTCTGTCGGCCTATTGAGTTATGACAGATATTGCCCCACCCAACAACCCAACCAAGTGACCACCAAATGCATGAATATAGCAATGGATCCCAGTCAGTCCCCAAGCTGACCACAGACACAAGAGCAAGACCAGCTGAAATCAGTTAAGCCATCTTGGCTCGGCAAAACTCCTCAGCTGACTGATAGCCCTTAGAGAAAAAAAAAAAAAATTGTGGCTCTGTTAGGCCACACATCTAGGAGTGGAAAGGGAAGTTGTCAACAGATTAGATAACTGATATTCCCAATAAAGAGAATCTAGGCCAAAGTATGGAATGTTGCATGCCCTCAACCATCTGACAGTAATAATTCCTGCAATGACCCTTACAACTATTTTCTTAGAAGAGCTTATTTAAGTAGTAATTGGCTTCAAAACTTTTCAAAATAAAATAAAAAGCTAATGTGTCACAAACAGACCTATTCTTCGCATTAAATATTGAATCAAATCCCTATAGTGTAGTTTAATTCTTCTCTCACCTCACTGATACCTATCTAGATTTAAAATAAGCTTTTATCCCAGGACAATATTCTTACCTTACTTCAGACATAAAAGAAATCCATATAAGGTACACAAGTAAAGGACTGTATTAGAAGAATTTTAGGACTTGAAGACTTGTTCCTATTTTCTATTTCTATAATTTTCCAAATAACCTGACTGAATACATTTCCCCACATGCCAAATTATGAAAATAATAGTCTACTCCTATGAAGAAAATTGTCAACAGGCTTAAATAAAATAACAGTATGGAAGTCTAATTAAAGTGAAAAATGTTACAAAACATGAATGGATTTGGAGGAACCTAACCTAATCTGGATACTTAGGGATTCTTGTATAAAGGTTCTAAAATTTTCTGACATAACTGTAAAGGGTGTTGTAAGAAGCATGATCAAAGTCAGACCCTTCATGATTATGTTTCCTAAGACGTGTTAAAGAAGGTCCCCAGCTGTCACTGTGAGGTAGGAAATACTTAATGTGTCTTAGCCAGCTATTCCAAGTGATCGTAGAGTCAGAACGAGCATGCTGTAAAAGATCTCATAATACTTCTGACCTAATTTGAGAGAGTGATTTTTTGCATTTTAAACACAGAGAATAATAAAGGGAAAAATGTTGGCTATATATTAAAGTCCTAAACAAAAGAATAGTTTTAAATTGGCTAATCAAATATACATGGGCGGACTCCCATTAAAAGGTCAAAAGTCACATATGATATAAAAAGGAAATCTTGGCAGAGTGGCAAATTAGAAACTGATGTCACTGACCAATTTCTAGAGAATAGTCAGTAGTTCAGATGAAATTGAAAACAAACCACAAGAAAGCTGAAGAGGTCACAAACTCATACAGAAGAAATTGAAGGTCAAGCCAAGTTTGTTTTCCCAACTGAGCCCTAAAATAATACAAACAGCAGAGATAGTGGGAACTAGGGGAAAGAGCAGGATGGAGATAGTTGGCGAGCTGATTAATTTGACGATATCAAAACATTTACATCAGAGTCCACCCACATCCTTGTTGTCATGAAGGGGGTGGTGGCTTCTTAGAGCTACACAGTCCTGCTTGGCCTCCAGATTCAGAAGGGCAGCTCTCTACAGTGGGTGTTGGGGCATGTGAAACTCTAAGGAGCTGAGGCTAGGCCAGACCAGAACTTCGGGCACTTGTGCTTCTGCATTCAGGCCTCTGCACACCCTGCAGCATAGGTTCCCTGCAATCAGAGCCTGCTGTGTGTTACATAAGCAGCTCTATATGCATTTGGACTAGGATGCTTATCCACAGCGAAGAGCGCACAACCAGAATATCTAACTATTATGAAAAAAACCACTGCAAAAATATCAAATATAAGAACAATTATAATTACAATGTCCTAAACTTAACAAGTAGAATTATCCTACAGGGAAAATGATGAAATCACATCTAATAAAATTATGAGAGAATAGAAGTACAAGAAATTAAATAAAACTGCAAAATGATGGTAATATCCTCAAACTGGCTTGAGGAATTCTATGCTCAAAATGTAATAAAAACATAACAAGGAAGATCTCCAGATTATTAAAAAATGTGACCACTCTTTACTGGTGGCCTAAATGAAAATGTATACAAGTGGAGCATCATAAAAAGCTGGACAATAAAGGCAAGTGATTATCCTGCCATGCAGTACAGAGGACAGGTGTAAAAATATTTAGGAAAGCCTCAAGAATATGAGAAAGGAAAAAATATTCTTCTACAAGTTCCAAAAATAAGTGGGGAAAATAATGTACATAATAGAGTAAAATATGCTTATCATATGTCCAGATAAAAAGTTCCAAATTAAAAATAAAACTCTTTAGCCTCATCTTAGTGAAATTTTAGAACCCAACAATAAAAAAAAA
This sequence comes from Ctenodactylus gundi, assembly GCA_004027205.1. Classification (NCBI taxonomy): domain Eukaryota; kingdom Metazoa; phylum Chordata; class Mammalia; order Rodentia; family Ctenodactylidae; genus Ctenodactylus; species Ctenodactylus gundi. Next base: position 734,728 of record PVKB01000057.1, on the reverse strand, counting down.
AAAGGCTGCTCTAAAATACTTGAGAAGAACAAAAAGAGTGCACCAAGAGGACACGGAATAAGATTAACATTGAACTTCTTAATCTGTAAATATGATTGCTAGAAAACAAAGGACCAGTATCATCACCTATCCAAAATCTCACTAGAAGATACAAACATGTACTTATTTTTAGAAGCAGATATACTTACACCTGGATCCTTACTCAGAGAATACTCTGTTTTTAAAATGTTTTTTTTTTCCTAAAAGATATACAAATGTCACAATAAATAAACTTCATTAATACACTGAGAACAGTTCATTTAACAGTAGCAAAATGTAAATTCTTATACATATTCTCAATATATTTCACCATAACAGTAAACTGTATATTCACACTCAATTTTTTACTAACACAGAATTTCTGATTGTCCTGGCTCCTTTAATCCAAGTCATATATTTTAGATCAAATAACTATGGCTTGTGGTAGTTAGTGAGGATTCTCTAGAGGAATAAGTAGGAAACATAAATGTAAAATTATCTAAGAGGATTTTCTAGGTAGGGATACAGAATCAGAGATGGAAGAATACAAAACACCCGTCTGCAAGATCAGAGACAGAAGAGTTTACATGGTCATCTATGAAGAAAATAGTCCAAAAGTGTTGGAGAATCTAGCAGCTATTCAGACAAGAATATAGAATACACAAAATGAGGGGAATAGGAAAGCAATGTCAGTGCAAAGTCACAGGCCTGGAAACTCACTATACAATCACTGGTGCAAATCTGCCCTGGAGAGTCACATCCAGAGGCAAAGGACAAGGCTGGAGCTCTTCTGAAATGGAAATACATTTTCTTCTTCTTTTCTTTTTATTCTGTCCATCCTACAAGACTAGTGATTGGTGCCTCCAATTTCTGGGGTGGATCTTCTTTCATTAGTTTGTTGACCTACCTGTCAATCATCCAGGAACAGTCAGAAATGTGCCTCAATGTTCTGCGAAGCATTGTTTAATTTGTTCAAGTTGAAAATAACACGATATATGGTCACAATTCACCCCTTGTCAACTCGACAACCAAATGCATTGCTTTGAATCATACTTGATTTTGAAATACAAAAGCCAAGTTGATAATTACACTTAACATGATATAACTATCCAGCCTACAAATGCAAACACACTATTTTCCTTCCCAGAATAGAAGGATGAGTTTTCTCTCTATGTGATGCTTACACTTCTCCTAACATTCCATAACTTTAATATTATAATGTAAATTTAACAATACTTAAGTACCAATATTAAGCCAATTATTACATTACAAAAGAAAACAAAGATGTTTGCTTAATGTATGTGTACACAAAATAGGAAAAAATACTTATGAAAATTACAATCCTCATTTCTGTAACTGTTAACTGGCTGTAGCTAGTATTTAAGACTATCTTTACTACATATTCTGTATTACCTTGACTTTAACAAATAACTCAGAATATATTGGTTCTTTAGCTGGTGAGGTAACCTGCGAGGTAACTGACAACTTTATTTCTGAAAGTTCAGGACCATTCTGCCTAGATGAAGTTGTTGTAGCTTCCCATTCACAAGAATGGCAGAACATGGTAACACTAGAAGACTCTAGAAGGCATCTTCTGCATCCCAAACATATTCTTCCTTATCTCCATTGTAGAGTACTAAGTCGATTTCCCCTTTTCAGTCTGGATCAATCACCCCTGCCAACTTCATAACTCACCATTTAGCATGTTAACTCAGAGGCATAAGAAGACCAAAATGACTAGGAAATGTTTTAGATTCCCAGTTCAACAGAATCATTGTTGTGCCTCCTGTTATAAGGCTTTTCCCTGTCAGAAGTTCTTCGGAAGTTTGAAAGTTTGGGAGACTTCAAATCAGCAGAGATAAATTCATGTGAAAAGAAAAATGTTATTAGTGAGTCACTAGGGGTAACAGTGAGTGGTAACATTCCCATTCCTATCTCTTGATTTCATGAATTCAGGTTATAACAGAACAGTGCCTTACATAGGACTGTATGACCTTTTGTGAAACCCCAGCCCTATGAGATATTGCTACTTAACTGGACTGCAATTGCATCTTCAAAATCTCATTTCACTATCCATCAATCCAATTGCTTCTAGGTGGTGGAGACATGGTGATATCAGTTAATTTCACGAGCATGAGACTGTTGTCATACTTCTTAGGCCATGAAGTGCAATCCTTGGTCAGAAGAAATGTTTTATGAAATACTATGATGGTAGATGAGGCATTCTGCAAGCACATATGGTACTTTTGGAAGAAAGCATTATGTGCAGGGAAGGCAAATCCATATATATAGAATAAGAGGTTTATTTTTTTAAAGTCAAAGTGCTGTTCTCTCTATAGTGAAAATGACTCAACAAGCTTATTACCCAGGTGAGTGGACTATATCAGGTGCTCAGCCTTGCTGAGCCCATGTTACTGAACTTATGTACAACCTGCATCCCTTTCACTATAGTCACTCTGCTCATAGCTCATTGTGTAATGACAGAGGTGGCTAAGAAAATACATTGTCTGTTATCCACAGAATGAGTCATCCTGTCCACTTGATTATTAAAGTCTCCTTCTTTTGAAATAAGGCACAAATATTTTTACATCTTTCACCCTTGTATATAGGTCTATTCATATAACTTGTCCCTAAAAGTCTTTGTCAACAATTTTCCTGTCATGTTTCTCCTAAGTCCCTGATTATCAAGCCAAACCACTGGTTACAGTCTGTTAATTGGTATGTAGTCACACATCTGGCCATCTTTTTCCTCCAAGTAAAATGCATAATCAATGTATACTTCCTGAAGTTCTGCTCATTATGGAGATTTTTCTTCATTATTTTCCTTTGAGAATGTTCTGAAAAAAAATTTTAGTGCTGCAGCGAGTAATTTTCATGTTGTGCCTGCAGAATGTGAGGAAGAATTTGTAAACCTGAGCCTCATCTTCTCTTCTTCTGTCAAGCAATCAGAGTACACTCCGTGAAGTCACAGATGCATGCTGCAGGACAGAAGGCAGTATTACAGGAGTAGGAACATGGGTAATGGACCAATTTTCCATGTAAAACACTTGCACTTTCCAAACCTACTTGGGCTTGATCACATATGTACCACTTCCACTTGATGATGATCTGTTGATGCACAAGTCCAATTTTATAACTTGAGTCAGATAGAATCCAGTTCATGATGGACATCTCAGATTGCATGATAACCTGGTGTCACATGGTTAACATTCAGGTTCCACAGGCCCATTAGCTAGAAGGTATTTCTCAAAGAGAGAATAGTTGTCTGCAGATGATGGTAAGATCTGCCTCAAAATCCAAAAGATCTTGCTGTGATTCGCTTATGGGACCTGCCAGAGGCTTCAAACAGAACCCTATCTGCTACAGATAGCTGATCAAGTACCACTGGCTACTCTGCACCACAAAGACCAAGTGGCAGAGCAGCCTGAATCTGTTACAAAGCCTTCACACTGGTAGTTTTATGAGTCACCTGGTAAATGGGCCAGAGCAATAGACTCAAGTGAGGAATGTGTTGCCCTCTACATTCAAACAGGCTCACTAGGAAGTGTGCCTCTCGTGGCTGTAGGAGGGCCAGATGCAACTGCTTATCCTCTACCTTAGAAGAACATCTTTACATGCCTCATATTACTGAACTTCTAGAAATTTCACTGAGGTGAATGGCCCTTGAAGTTTAGTTAGATTTATTATCTACCTTCAGACATGCAAATACTTTATTAATAAGGTTTCATAAAAGAGAAGTATGAACATGATCTCTGCAAACTAAGTTGTGATACAGGGTGAAGAGTTTATATATCTGACATAGCACTGTAAAGGTGTATTGCTTGCCTTTCTTTTTAACTTCATGAGCTATAACTTTAAACCCAGAATCTTTGTTCAATGAACCCATTTCAAGAAATTCAGCCTAATTTAGGCTTATGTTTCCTCTACCCTTACCCCATCCTCATATTTAAAATCCATTATCATACCTATTCTTCAGAACTCTGCTTGTAAGAATTAGAAAACTCATGAAGTTATTTGGAAGCATACCACACATCCTAATGAGTCAAACTGTGTACTTCATCATAAGGAAGCATCTGAGACTGAAGCTTTGTTATAGGCCCAGAGGCAAAGGTGGGTGGTAAGAATGTTGAGGAGCATCAGTGCTGTCATGCCTGGTAGCTCCAACAGAGAAAGCCATTACTGTTTCCATAGGCAACATAGGATTAAGTACCTTACGTATAGCTGGAGAAGCCAACACCACAGAGGTGGGGCAAGGGTGGGAATGCCTCTGCTATTGAGGGTGATGAAACTTTTTCCTCTTGCACAATATTTTCATCAGAACCTAGAAACTCAGTATCTCCAGCCTCACCAGATGCCTCCCAAGCAACTCCATCTCAATTTATGGGATCCTATTCTTTCCAATCAGGGTCTCACTTCAATTACAAATATTCTTTGAGGCTGAGTAGTAAACTTATGCTGTAATTAAGTCAGTTGTATTATGAGGGCCTGTTTTTAGTTTTTGCCAACTTCGTCCTTTTGGTTAAAGAGAGAGAGGATTCTCTTTCAGGGAATACTTAGAAAACTTCAAATTGTTTTTGCATATCTGGATCTGAGATTTTGAATATTTGAGCTCTTTTTTCCTGTATTACTTTGCTGTCACAGTTAGAATCCCTTAGATTATTTATGAGTGTCCGCAGCTCAATATTTCCTTCAATAATTTGTTCAGAGATGTTAAGAGCAACCAGCCTCATTATATTTCTTATTCTTTCAAAAATGTTGCAAAGTATTGTATACATTCACTATATTTCATGAATATCACAACTGACAAATTATGGTAATCAAAAAGATCTACATTGTACATTAACCAGCTCATGCCAGAGACTCTTGGTACTCTCTCATTGATAGAAGGAGAAGCCAAACCACTGAATTAATTCATCCTTACAATTTTCTTTCTCTGGACCATTTCTGGTAACAAAATCTGTATTAGTTGGGATTTTCTAGAGGCACAGAATAGGAAACATATATGGAAAATTATACGGGGGAATTTATTGTGTAAGTGTACTGAATGAATCAAAGAGTCTAAAATGACCATTTGCAAGATCACAGTCAGAACAGTTCAAAAAAGCCATCTGCACAAGGCCAGGCTACAAGTCTATCAGTTGGTGCCACCATTTGGGACAGGTCTTCTTTCAGCAGCTTTCTAGCCTACATGACAATCATCCATCGATATACTCAGAATTCTGCCTTTAGTCATCATCTAGGTGTTTCTTAATTTGGTCAAATTGACGAAGCATGATTATTGGTGACAAGGCTCTAAACTGACTTCCAGAGCAAATGCCTTCTTTGGCTATCCTTGACACACTTCATGGATTTTTTTCCTCATCCAATAAGATATAAATAGCCTACCAGCCTTATTAAATATAAATTATGTTTAAAATTTTATGTACTGATGTCGAGTTCTTAGAGAAAATATGGCCTATCAGAAGTAGAAGAAAACTTCCATGAACATCAAACATAAACTCAAACTGACCACTACAATATTCCTGTGTGATTCCGTTTGTGCGTCAGTACTAGTGACTGAACCCAGGAGCACTCAGCTGTATGCTCACCCCCAGCCTTTGTTATTTTTATTTTGAGATAGGATCTTTTTAAGTTGCACAGGCTGGGCACAAACTTGTGATCCTCCTTCCTTGGCTTTCTGAGTAGCTGGAATTAGGGGTGTGTACTGTCTCACCCAGCACCAGTATTCATGAATGTTAACATGCAGTATGAACAGAGAAATATTTTGGTTGTGTTAAACTGTGATGAAAAGGCCTTGTACTAGATGGTGCCATGGGCTTCAGTTTACAGTGTCAATCAATTACTGCTATGAAACATTGAGTTAGTTAATTGCTTATTGACATGCACTGAAAGCATTATATCCCAGGCAACTTCCAGGACATTCAGTCAGTCACCATATTGGTTAGTACTACTGAGTAACTATTCAAATATGCTACCTGTGTTTTTTACCATAGTATTTTTCTTTCAGCTTTTTAACAGATGAAAAGATCACACAAAATATACTACATGCCTCAGGTATGGAAGATTCCTACATAGTGAACTATTTTAAATGCCCAAAATTCAATCCCACAAGATTACACATTTGGGTCATACTTTCACCAACAAAGAGAGGAAGATTAATATTTTTCAGGGACTTTCCACTAGGAAAAACTGGGAAGTAGAGAAGCAAGGGGCACTACACAATCTGGAAGAATTCCTGTTTTGAGTGGCTTCCACTTCACAGCTCTGCCTGTCCTGGTCTAGCCAACATCAGATCCCTTTCCTTTTATGCAGTGGCCACCAATAACAAAAGTTCTGCATAGAGATCAGCCTCCAATTAGAATGAAAGCAGGGCTTTGTAAAGTGATGAATACAACATGCAGTGACCTGGTTTGTATAGAGTTGGTCAAAATGAAAGGGTAGCTTTCTCTAGCTGAGACCAAGAGGTTGCTTATCTCTGCGACTCCCAGTATTGAGTCGCTCAGAAAGAGAACAGGTCCAAAAGAGTGTATGTGGTTGTTTTTGCTGCCCCTCTATTCCTGTGAACAATTACCTCAGACAATTCTGTTTTTTTCTGAGACACAAACAATTCTCAGTAAGGCCATCTGAGTTTTACTAGTATCATCTTCTCTGGGAAACATTTTATAGCACCAAAATAAAACTGGCCTGTCCCGTTCTAATAAAGAGAGTTGAATTTGAAAAATTTAGAAAAAGAATAAATAAACATGGATCATTAAGGACCTCAGGATATAGCTCAATGGTAGAGTCCCTGATTTGCAAAGCCCTAGGTTGGATCCTCACCACAGGAAATGATAAAAATAATAGGTAAATGAATGGCATTGGGATCCTAGGGTTCATGCCTTATAGCCACTGACTTTCTGAGCCAGAAATTGAGTTAGAAGTTCTTATCTGAACTTCTCCAACAGTAAGATAACCTGTCTTCTCTTTGTAGTACTGGGTATTGAAATTTATTTTGTGGTATTGAACTTTGGGCATGCTAGGCAACAGCTCTTTCACTAAGCCACATCTCCAAGACCCTAGCTTGTCTTCTCAAGGTACTGAATTGTGATTAAAATGCCCTGCATGGAAAATGTCCCTTTAAAAGAACAGGAGATGGATTCATAGATGCATCTAATTCCAGGACAAAGATATAATTCAGTGATTAACATCCAGTAAAGTAAAAACCCAATACAAGGAAGATAGACAATTATTGCAATCTTTCATCAGAGAACCAAATGCAAAATGAACTTAAGCTTCTATTTCTCATCTGCTCAAACACGGCTTTCTACCTCTCACATAAAAAATTCCTTATGCTGGTAATACTTGAGACACACTAATCTTACGTGATTTCCAAACTTTGCTCTCTAACCACTCTTACTACCTTCTTTTCTCAAGTACCCGTGAACCTTTCCAACTTTGTGCTTCATTATACAATGTCTTCCGCCTGGCCTGGCCTTCCTACTTCAATCTTCCTCTTAAAGTTCTATTTTTCTTTCAGTTTCCAAGCATTCCAGTCCCCATTCATTTTTCTGGCTTATAAATTCTTACAGCAATACTATTAAGAATGTTCATTACATATTTAACCTGCTATGTCAGCTGTTTTTACATACACACGTATCTTACCTGCTTAACTACATGCTTAAGTCCTAAGGGCAATGTTGCATTTCTCTTCACTGTAGTAAATTGAACAATGCAGTTTACTTAGCTCTAGACTGGGTCATAAGAGCAGGGCTTTCCCTAGAGAACAGGAGACTTGCCCCATGATCTCAGTGGTATTTTATACATCTTATGGACTTTGTTCATGGTTCCTGGCTTGCAACTCCCTTTCCAAATGGGTCATAGAAATTCTAATCTCCCCCTGCTGGTTTTAGAGTTCGACATAAAAATATTCTCTGACCTAACCTAAACAAACCAAAAGAAGGAAAGAAAAATCCAACATCAGTGCACTTAGAAATGAAAAAGACGAAGTTACAACAGATATTGCTGACATTCAGAGAATTATAATGTATTATAATGTATTATTTTGAAAACTTATACTCCAGCAAATAGGAGAATTTGAAAGAAATGGATAAATTTCTAGACACATACCAGATAACAAAATTGAACCAAAGAGGTAGAAAAACCCAGAATAAACCAATAACAAGTATAAAAATGAGCTACAATAAAGTCTGTACCTATGCTTTTGAGGGACACCCCAAGTGTCCCTCAAAAGCTTCATGTATTTGGAACTGTGTGTTGTTGACTTGTGGGCCAGGAAGTGAGGGAGGGGCACCCAACATGGAGTGGTGCCAAAGGGCAACTTGAATTAAGTAAAGGAAGGAAGAAGAAACATTGTTACAGCTTCTTCCTGGGAAAACCCTATAGACTTTGCCTGAGTCTTCAGATTCACTTGGCTTCTGTCTGCAATGAGATGAGCAGCTCTCCAGCCTCTGTCTCTGCCATGTACCTCCACTGTTGCCAGCTGCCCCATAAATGGACTGTGTGAGAGACCTTCTGAAACTGTGCTAAATAAATCTTTCCTCCTTTAAATTTTGGATGTTGGATATTTTCTCACAGCTCAGCAATGAATAAGTAACTAAGATAACCTACAAAGAAAAGTCTAGGACTGGATGGATTCATGCAAAATTAATTCTACCAGTACTCCCAATAAGAGCTATCACAAATACTTCCCAAACTTTTCCATGAAGTTGAAAGATAAGGAACATTGCCAAACTCATTTCTGATATGAAAAACAAAGACTTAACAAAAAAGAAAATTATATGCCAATCTCCTTAATAAACAGAGATGCAAAAATCCTCAATACAATACTAATGAACAGAATTCAACAAATCATTAAAAAGATCATTCACAAGTTGGCTTCATCCCATGTATGAAGAAAGCATGCAGAGTTGATTCAATATATGTAAGTTAAATAATGTAATATATCACATAAATAAAAGTAAGGACAAAACTCACATGCAGAAAAAGCCTTTGGCAAAATTCAACATTCATTCATGATTAAAAAAAAAAAAACCTAAGAAAAAATAAGTGTAGAGGAACTTTACCTCAAATGAATAGAAGCCATTTACACCAAACCTACTGCCAATATTGCACTAAATGGGGAAAAACTGAAAGTGTTTCCCTTTAAATCAGGAGCACAACAAGCCATCCACTCTCCCCACTCCTATTCATTATAGTACTTGAAATTCTAACAAGAGCAATACAATCAGGCAAGCAAAGAGAACAAAAAGAATACGTTAAATTATCCTTATTTGCAGATTACATGATTCCTTACATAGAAGACCCCAAAAACTTCACCAAGAAATTTTTAGAACTAATTAACAAATTCAGCCAAGTCACAGGATACAAAATCATTACAAATAAAACAATAGCATTACCCTACACGAACACTGAACTCGCTAAGAAAAAGCTGAAAATAATAACCTCAATCTCAAAGTTCCTCACAAAATTCAATACCTAGGAATAAACCTAACAAAGGATAGAGAAGACCTCTACAGTGAAAATTACATCATACTGAAAAAAAATTGAAGAGGACATTAAAAAATAAAAAGACCCCCCCATTACTGGCTAGGCAGGATTAATATTGTCAAAATGGCAATGCAGTCAAAGCTGATGGGTAGGTTTAAAGCAATTCCTACCAAAATATCAAAATCATTTTTCACAGAACTAAAAAAAAAAAAAATCCTAAAATTTATAGGAAACCAAAAGACACCGAGAATAATCAAAGCAATCCTGAGCAACAAGACAAAATCAGGTGGCATCATGACTCTGGACATCGAGTTATATTACAAAGCAATAGTGATAAACAATAATATATGGTATTGGCATAAAAACAGATCAACCAAAGGAACAGAACTGAGGATTCAGAGATAACCTCAAGTACCCTCAGATACCTGATCTTTGACAAAGTGGCCAAAAATATACACTGGATAAAGGATAGCCTCTTCAATAAACGAAATAGTATCAGGAGTACTGCTTATCCACCTGCAGAAGCATGAATCTAGACACATACCTATAGCCATGTACTAAAAGTAAATCAAAATGGACCAAAGACCTAGATACCAAAACAGAAAAACAATTTCCTGGAGTACAAAACAGGTAAACTTTTGCAGATACAAGCGAGGATAAAGACTTTCTCAATAGGATACCTGATGCAAAAGAAATACTCCCCTGAGTTAACAAATGGTATTATATCAAAATAAAAAGCTTCTGCACAGCAAAGATAGCAACCACCAGAGTAAAGAGAACTGAGAGAATGAGAAAAACATTTTATATCTTCACGTTTAATAAGGGGCTAATAACTAGAACATAAAAACAACTGAAGAAAATTGACCCCTCATAAAATGGGAGGAGAATGGAACTTGAAGCCAACACATTTCTCAAGTTCAGTGTAACCAGTGTGTATCACATGTGCATACTAATAAATGGAGAAAAAGATAAAAATGTAACCTCTATTCTAAACAAACCTTAAAAGCTAACACTAAAATATTTTTTAAAAATACATACTGTATGTAAGATGTGTTGTGTATAAAAAGAGGTGTCTGGGTTTTGTTTGTAGACTATCTTACATCTAGTGACGTATACTTTGTTGGTATTTGACAAAGCTTGATGAATTATTAATTTCAAGCTATTAATTTATTAACCACTGTTTCAGCCTTTGAATGAGATTCAGAAATCTGCATTGCAGCATTTGAAAACATAAATATCATGTCAAGGAATGAGCATTTCTTCTTTGCTGTTATTGAAAAGCTGGTAAGAAATAAAGCCCTGAAGAAGTAAGAAGATGGTGAGCTCCAGAATGCCCCGGGAATGGTCTGTTTGCTGTACTTCTAGTACCTATGATATGGCTGCATGGCTGCTTTGGAGGTACTCAGTAGGTGTTTGTGGAATAAACAGACAAGCCAGAATGAGTAGAAAAAAGAACCCAACAAGTTTCCTCAGAAAAGAGGAAACAGTATGATCTCCAAAGTTACTTAGCTAATAAGACATATTATATAGCATATATGATGGATTTGATATCACTGTCACTTCCCAAATAAGTTATAGAAGGAAAAGTACAGTAGATAGTAGAATACCAAATGCTATGGTTTAATTGTGCACAAATAATTTAAAGTTATTTTAAGCATTCAGGACTGAGACAAGAATAATAGGATGATCTTTAGGTTCTCATTAAGCTTCATAATCATATCTGCAGATAGAAGGTAATTTAGTTAGCTACCATCCTTACAGACACATTTTGAGTCACCTATAAATTATACTTTAACTTCTCAGATTTTCAGGGTGGTAACTGAAAACACATTTTGCTTAGGATCTATAAAGATTTTCAGTGGTGAAATGCACAACTCTCATTTTTTCAAATTATTTTAAAAGGTATTTCTATTTTTTAAAAAGTTTTCAGGGAAATAGCTTTTTAATTTAATTCTCAAACAAAAATTGCCTGCATTTAATACTTAGGGTAATGAGGAAGGAGATGTATCACTGAATCAATCTTTCAAAGTCTTGCAGGAACGTAGTAGAAAGGAGAGAGGATGAAAGCAGAACTCAACAGACTGGGAATCAAAACAGCATGAATAAGAAAAGAAAGGCAAGCATAAAAATGATGGTCACCAAAAGAAAGACAGGTAGAGTAGCCATGGAAATGAGATACACACAGCCAAGATGCCTCCTCATGTGGCTTTCTAATGGCCCTGCTGGAGTCAGAGGAGACAAGAAAAGTAGAGTTCACATTTGCTTTATCTTTACTCTCATTCCTAAATCTGGCTATATTATCTTGCGCTGCCAAAGGAAAACATCTCAGTGCCACGGTTCTTTCAGTTGTTCACCCCTCTAAGACTTACAGAAATGAAGCAGAGCTAACCCCTTGGGTTACCAAGAGTTGAGGAATAGTAAAATGAGAGAGTTTGTGTCCTAATCTGCAAGACTTCGCTTCAGCTCTGGCTAAGGATCTTATCTGGGATGTAACATTTCCTTCTGAATTTCAGTTCAGCACACAGTGAGTGAGCTCAGAGCAGTATGCTACTAGCGCAACCAGAGGCTCTCGAGTCAAGCTTCCCATACTCCTATCTGTGGAGGTCTCCTGCAAACACTTTAACATAATCTTTTTGTTTTCTTTCTTTTTTTTCTTTTCTCTTCCTTCCTTCTTCCCTTCCTTTTTTACTTGTCTTTTTTTTTTCATTTAAATTAAAGCTATCAAAAAATAAAAAAATCAAAACCTCCCATAGCCAGGCTGAGATGTGGTATCAGAGCAAGGCCTCCAACGTAGGTGGCCAACTTCCAAGTGAGCTCCAGAAGCTGTCATCATACTCCTGTCTGGCCTCTTTCCCCACACTCTCCCTCCTTCTTCAGTCCAGTAAGGCTTCTGATATTGTATTCATGAAAAAAATTGCAAAAGCATTTCAATTACATTTAGGAAGCTTCTTTTTTCTGTAAGGATATTTTTAGGTAAGTATTTTTAGCCCCATATGGACATTCATTCAAATCCAGGTTTTTCTTTAAATTTTTTGAGTCCTTTGCAATGCTTAATTCTAATCTCTCTTCTTTAAAAAAAAAAAAAAATCCTGAAAAGGTCATGTTCTTTAACCTCAAAACAGCTACATATTTCCTACAGTATTTCATAACCTATTTAATTAGGCTCTGTTCCAGCATCCACAACCCCTCACTTAGTCTGGCGTTTTTTCCGTATGCATCAGTGCCAGAATTATCTCAGAGTATGAACACACGTGCTGAAATGCCTGCAAGGGAACATTCTACCTGTGGGGAACAGTCAGTACAAATTGAGTACATTTTCATTCTCTTATTCAGGCTTTTCCCTTCCACAATGGGTTTGAAAGAGAGAGCAAAGAATTTTGGTAGGTATCTAAAAATAGATGGCAGGGGTCACATTCAAAAGAGGAAGGAAGAGGTTAACTATGACTGAATGCCTCCTATGTGCAAGGCACTGATGCTAAGTGTATTGTCTACATGTTATTTTTTTCTATTTACTCATCAGAATTCTAATACAAATTAAATGCAATTATTTCATTAATCATTTAATTAATCACTTCATTTCTATTTTATAGACTATGGACCTGGAGAGTGAAGACCTTGCCAAGCACTTAAGTTCTCTCAGATTCCAATACCTAATATTACTTCTTCCGTTCAATATACATCATACCAAGCCAAAGAAGTCACAATGACAACTCTAAAATGCACAAAATCAAGTCTCTCTGTAGCCAATGATCTCACAGAGGCTATGCTAATGAAAAAGGAAGCATGGCTTTCTCTTCTGAACAAAGTGAGGTCACCCGCTGCATCATCTATGTGCTGAGACCATGAAGGGTATGGGTGTCCAGGTTAGATAGCTGTTCGTTTCCCATCTGGCTATATGATTTTGAGATTGTTTGTGTGCTCACTGATTGAGGAAAGAGTGCTTACCCTTCAAGCATTTCTTTAACAAATATTCTGAGAATATAGCAGCAAAATAAAACAAGCCAGAACTACACATCCAGGGAATGAAAAACTATGCCTGTATTTTCTTCCTGTGTGGAGTAGAAATAAGAAGAACCTCTATCATTCACTTGTCCTAAAGAATTAAGTTAACATACATGATATTTACCACAATATAAGGCACCTAGTAAGCACTCAGTAAATGTGAGTTTTTATTAACTTTTAAATGAGAGAGGGATAGAGAAGGACTGTCCCCTGAAGTATTGGGGGAAATTTCCTGTCACGTTCAGTTGAGACTGGAGAGCTCTAACGTGAGCTGCTTAGCTATCATTCATCTGAACTCTAATGGAAATGTCAGGCTGAAGTGAGCAGTTTGTTTCCCTGAAAATTTCAGAGTGCAAAGTAGTCCTGGGGCTTATTTTTGCCTACTATAGACTATTAGGCTCCCTTTGGAGAAAACAAAGAGCAGGTATTATGGCAATTATTTTAAATAACTCCACCATCAGAGAGAAAGGGTTTTTTATAATACCTTTTGAAAGACAGAATCTTTTTTCTCTTTTCTCCAGAAAGCACCACTTACTTTATATAAGCTTCACGATCTAACAGATACACAGAGAACAATGATCAACAAATCATCTCCTAGCCATTTCAAGAACTTTCTAGACTCTACCAGTCAATAGTGGTAACACAGTTCCCAGAGAGTACAAAAGTTAACCCAAATTCAAATAATCATCTTTGTGAAAATAAGAGAGGGAAAAGAGGGAAAGACTGGCCAAAAATAAACTGTAGCTACAAAAACCTTAATAATCTGCTCAATATCTCAAGTAATAAATCACTCTCCTGGGAAGTGACCCCAATCTCTCCTTTCCTTTGCAGGAAAGGGAGAGATTTAATTGTTTAATATCTGAGAATATTTGCTGGTCTTGATTAAAAAAACATTAATTCATTTCTAATCTATTCATTTGAATATTAAAATCAAAGAAAGAGAAACACATCTCTTTCATTTAGCCTGTATCTTAGATAAGCATTTGTTTCTTGATCTATCTGTTGTCCAGAAATAGCAAGCTAGTCGGGTGACTACGATTTTTCAGCAATTTTCACTTAGAGGCTTAAATACCTGTCCAAAAGGTATGAAAAGACAGAGAAATGAAATAGAAATCAAACAAGGGCTATGAGGAATAACAGAAAGGAATTCTTCAGGATACATTTTTCTGTCAAACATAACTAATAATAAAAATCTTGACCATAATTTCATAGCAATCTGATGTATATACTCATAGATATCCCCTATCCCTGCAAAAGATAATGCAACTATGACCTCACTATCTCCTCAAGAGACTAGGATAGAGACAAGAGTCTCATATTTTGTTTTAAGCCTGTAAACCAGCTGCTATAAAGAGTTAAAAGAGTTTGGCTGAAGCTTAGGGAAGCCTGTATCTCTCTAATACAAAGGACTATGAAGGGGCCGTTCAACTGCCTACCTATCTGTTTTGACCATGCAAGTGCAGTTATTAGTTTCTTGGCTGGAAGTCAATATTGTATTGGTTTAAAATCTGCAAGTTTTCTGATTTCTGTGAGAAGCCATCATAGGAGTTAGCTGACATACCCCCTAACTCCTGTGAACACAAACTGCATGAATCAGGACGCTGGATTGGTTGGTTGGTCCCCTGATAAAATAAATAAATAAATAAATAAATAAATAAATAATTTAAAAAGCATACACCATATTTTTCTGTGCATATGTGTGTGACAGCACTACCTACTTATCCTACCTTTCACTCTCAGTGTTCCAAGATATATTCCAGAATTCTAACAAAACATAAAAGAGAAAGAAAGATATTCAAAATATGAAATTTCATGTGGTAGCTTTAATTTAAGGCATGACTCTGCCCATAAATGGAAACTATGAATACACAGTAGAAATCAAACACAAAGAACTTTTATTTACTTAGAAAAAGTACACTTACATATTTGCCAATGGTGAAAAATAAAGATGTGATTTTTTCCTGCTGACTAGGGAGGTTTCAGATTTTGCAGGGTGACCTTTAGAGGTCTAGGTAACGTGGAGGGCAGCTGCTGGGCTGAGTCATGGAATATTCTGGAGTCTCCAGTTCTAGAATAGACTTATCCAAAGTCCTGGAAGACAAAGCAGCTCATGTATGCTTCCTCTCAAACCTTACTTAAATGGTAGTAAACACATTTTAGAGATATTAGTACCAAGGTTCAAGAGAAGAGATGGATGGGTGGGGGAATGAATAAATAAGTGGATATATAAATGGTTTCATGAGTAGTACAAGGCAGACGTATGGATCAGGAAATGGGTGTATGATTGGGTAGGTGGCAGGAAGTTCTTAAATGAAGTCATAAATCGACCATTCAACTAACTACCAAACAAGAGGAGCACCAAATAATGATGCGCCTGTTATCATGAGAATTAAAATTGGGTGTGATGGTCCTCAGCGACCTTGGTTATTTTTGAAAGAAAATTTTCTCTGAAGATATTCGATTTAAATTAACACTTGAATGCAGGAAGGAGCAAGTTACTCAAAGAGGCAGAAGAAATGATTTTATTTAGAGAGACAAACTAATGCAAGGCCATAAGCTAAGGCTAAACATGGCATATCTGAGAAACTTAAATGCTTACAGAGCTGAAGCATATATTCATATAGGACGAAGTCTAAAAGGTAGGCTAGACTGTTAGAGCTTTGTAAACTATAGTAAGAAGTTAGAGTCTGTTCTAAATGCAATGTGAATCTAAGAATTTTAAACAAGTCAGTATCTGATAACTATTTTTAAACAAGGGAAATATGAATAATTAGTTATGAAAAGGTAAGAGCAGAAGTTGGCTGATCAGTTATGAGACTAGCACATATTTATGCTAATTCCACAGTTTGAGTAATTCCATTAAATATTTAAAAATATTTGTTTACTTTTAAATCTAAATATATTGGGTGATGAAACAATCTTGGCAATCAATACCTTATAATTATAACACTCACATAAAAACTTTAATGCTAAACAGTTGTGAAACTTTCAGAATTCAAACTTAACAGCTTTTTACTGGACAACGTTCGTAAGTGTGTGGTCTAGAATAGAGTCCAGTCAAGAAATCTTAAAAACGCCCTCACGATGTGCTTCAAAAAGAGAAAACATCCAGCAAGTTAGTGGAATAGAAGGTGCAAGGCAAAGGCTTAAATCTCTAACCTCTCTGGGTCTCATTTTTCTTATCCTTAAACTGAAGTATTGTCCAACATTGCCTTTCAAACTCTTTTTAAGTAGTAGTAGTGGAAGGAGACAAAGTAGTTTTGTATTTCCAAAATAAAATCATACAAATATCTTCTAGTTTAAAACAAACTGAAGTAGCATTTCTTTTGTCAAAGAAAATGAAAGGTCAGAGCTCCAACACTACTGCTTGGGCAACCTTGCAGCCTTCCTGAGGGTGTCCCTGGGGAACCTAAGCCATGCAGAGCACTCCTCTAAAAATTCCAGTCTAAACCATTTCTAACGCCTGTTCTATTCTCAGAGAGGGTGAAGTGCATACTCAGAGTATATACTTGAATTTACAGATGTAATTCATGGGCATCAAACAAACAAAAGCTCCAGAAAGTCTAAAATGAAGTGTCGGCAGACTTGGTCTGAGGTCTGTGGGAAAGGACAAGCAAATAGAGTAGCATTTACTATGCTGTTAACACAGGGTAGATCCTGTGTAAGCCATTTCAAAACTTAAGTGTGCTTAATCATGGAAACTAGCCAGGGCCCCAAATATTCTAGCCAAGCACTCTGCTGCTGAGCCATTTCCCCAGCCACGTTTAGTTTTACACAGATGAGGAAACTCTGATATAAGGAACTTGCCATAGGTCCCAGAGTAAGTATGGGGAGGCAATTCTAACCACTTTTCTTAATTGGAAAGGTTGCACTAGGTAGGACTGGAGCACAGTTTCCTACTGGAAGAAGAGTTAAAGAGCACTGCTGGTGACTTTAGGGGTTTTGGAAGATATCAAAAGTGGGGAGGTGAGGGGATTTTCCATACCTGTTCTTCACACTCCCAAACTCTGCATAGAACTGTGCCTTCTAACAATCTATATAGAAAACTAAGACTGTAACATGTGTAAAACCAAGGCCAACTTAAGGCAGCATATAACTGTTCAGCTGCATGGTACATTTTAGTTTATAGGCAGCTTTGAAAATCTCATTATTTAACAGTGATAAAAGTAGCATTTCTTTAGTCAAAGAAGATTAAAGGTCAGAGCTTTATCTACTATTACACGAGCAATTCCTATGTCCCACAGGAACTTCAGGCCATGCACAATACTTCTTTTAAAATTCCAGTCTAGATCATCTCTATAGTGTTTCCTGCTTTCCTTTATGATGATAAATTTGCACTACTCTCTTTTCACCCTGCCAGGTGACAGAGTTAGAAAGTTAGTGCCACTGGTAAAGACAAGGTGGTGTGTACCTAGCACCCACAGGCATGATATGCTCATATACATGCGTACTCCAATGGTCCCGATAACCTCAGCCTTCATAGTATCACCTTGTGACCTAAATGCATACTTTAGCACAGTGCTTTAGCATTCCATTGCTAGTCATCTTGCAAGTTAGTTGTCCCTTCTCCTCTGACTCTGCCATGTACTTCCACTGTTGCCGGCTGCCCCTGAATAGACTGTGACCTTCTGAAACTGTGAACTAAAATAAATCTCTCCCTCCTAATGTTGTAGATGTTGGATGTTAAGTCACAGTGATAAAAAAGTAACTAAAGCAATGTTCAATCAATGATGATTATATAAATAAATAAAACTAAGTTGTAGAACTTTGTGATTAGCATAATATCCACTTTTGTTTGAAGTGAAGCTAACTGTTTTTCAGGCTTAAAATGTACTAAATTCTTATCCTTTGTAGGAGAAGACCTACCAGACATTGAATTTCTATTTCCTTTTCTTACAAAAGGTGAGAATGACCAACATTCCACTTTTGCTTGTTCATGACTACAGTCCTGGCATAATTATTAATCGTACATTTTCAAAAGCTTAGGGGAAAATTGCATAACAATCTAGAAAAATATCATAAATCAGTTTTGTGTTACTTAAGATTATACCCTGGGGACAGTGGTCTCCCCATAGTGAAAGAAGAATAGAGTACCTTGTAATCACTCTGAAAATTTTTTAGAAGATAAAACACCTTTGAGTTACTAAAGATGTTCTCCTCTAGAACAGAGGTTGAGCAAGCTTTCTCAGTATGAGTGACACCAAACTGAATGCATCAAGAGAATGGAGGTGTTGTCCTGGGTGCAGACAAAGAGAAAAGGAGACCAACCCAATAAACCTAGAGCCACTAATTATGATAAGAGGTGGCCATATACAAAAGAGCCAGAGGCAGGCAAGCTGGATATTCAGAATGGTATTGGATTCTCTCTAAGGACTTCTTAGAGTCTAGGCCTGTCTAGAACCCTACAGCCATAAGGGCTATGACAAATACTTCTCTTGAGAAGGGAAATCACGTGACAGCTATAAACAATGAATGTTGGGCAGACTCAACTTCACTTTAGTAAGATATGAAAATCCGAATTTGTTAGTTCTCCTTTACTCGCTTATCTGTGTAAAACCTCAGTGTGTTTTTGTTTGTTTGTTTAAATTAGTACAGAGTTTGAACCCATGGCTTCTCCAATACTATGCAAGCATTCTGCCACTTAATTAACTCCCCAGCACTATTTATTATTTAGAGACTGGCTCTCAGTAACTTGTCATGGCTGGCCTTGAATTTTCAGTCCTCCTGCCTCAGCCTTCAAAGAGACTAGGAATACATTATGTGTCAACAAACTTGGCTCCCTATTACCTGAAAGGTAAAAAAGACAGGTAGGGCTCAAAAGATAGTTTGAAAGGAATAAAAAATATTAGCACATGATAATTTCATATCAAGATTATAAAATAATTTACCCAAGACATTAAGAAATGGAACCTGACAGGCAATAAGTAATTTTAGGTAAGATTTAACAAGGATGGCATGAAGACCGACAAAATGTTCAAAACACCAGAGTGAGTGTAGTGAGATAGGCACTTCAGTTAACTGGGCCAGCAAGACATAGACAAGGCCTTTCACATCCCAACAACTTACTGTAAGTTAGCTCTGGAACTTGGTAACAAAGACCGCATGGTCCTTTGTGTCTATACAGAAATCTAGGTTCATGAAATGTGTGACTGGCTCTTATAAATGGGAGGACAATGACTAGAGTTATAGAGCTTATAGACAAGAATTATAGACAAGAATTATAGAATTGTTTCAAATACTGAAACTGAGTTATTTTATCTACACATAGAGATATTATCAGAATGGTTGTCAAAAAATTTAAGCTTCTGGATGCCAAAAGCTAACACAAGAAGCGGCTTCTTTTATTCACATTCTACATCCAAAACTACATTTTAGAGGCACCATGATACCCAAGGAAAAAGAATGCATAGTCAAAAAATAAGAGAACTAGAAAATGTATATAATTTGTAGAGATAATACATAGAAAGATGATTGATAAGAACAAGAAAAAAGGCCATCCTTCCCACCGCCCCTCGCCTCAGGGGCCTGCAGCAGAACCTGGGCTAGGCTAGCACCAAGCAGGACCACTCTAGAGGAGGCAGGTAGGCCTCCCAGACATCTTCCCCACTACCCCTTGCAGTGGAGACCTACAGTGGATCCTGGGCTCGGCAGTAGGTCTCCTTGCCTTCTTCCCCGCTGCCCCTCACAGCAGAGGACAGCGCGGACCCATTGGGCTTTGCCAGCACCAGGCAGAGCCTCTTCAGAAAAGAACGGTGGGACTCCCCACCACCTTCCCTGCCACCCCTCGCAGCGAAGGCATGCACAGACACTGGGCTTTGCCAGTACCAGGTAGAGCAACGTCGGACTAGACCGGGGGCGAGGGTGGGGTGGGGGGTGGGGGGGGATTTGCTGCCATTTCCCCCGCTCCTCTCAGTGATGGTCAGCACGGAGGCTGTGATCTCCCAGCTGTGGGCAGAGCCCTGCTGGGGTGAGTCCCTAGGGGAATCCCAGGAACAGACAACCAGAGACAACCAAAGACAACAGAACCATGAGGAAACGTGGAAATAAATCTCCTTCAAAAAGTCTTGACATACCAGAGGAGCATACTAGAAATCCTGAAAATGCAGAATCTAAAGATGAAAATGGCAAAAATTATGGTAACTTCTAGGCCCAGAAATACATCAAATTAAAGCAGGAATTAAAACAGGAATTAATGCAGGAAATAAATGTCATAGAGCAAGAGCTACACCAAGACCTAGCTAAGCTAAAAGCAAGCTTCCAGGAGCAAGTAGAGGAGATCAAAGAAGAAGTGAACCAGAATATAATGAAGGCAATACAAGAAATGAGAGAACACCACAACGGAGAAATTTTTTTAAAAAAATGCAGATATCCAGGAAGTGAAAAACACATAGGTCACAATAGGCAATGATATCAAACAATTTCAAAATAGATTATCAGACCTAGAAGACAACGTGACGGAGCAGGAAAAGAAAGACCATAAAGAACGCAAAGTAAAAAAAAAAAAAGAAGAAAGTGAATCATTACAATGACTGATAGATGATTCAAAGAGAAACAACCTGAGAATTATGGGAGTCCAAGAGAAGACCGAGGACAAAACAAAAGCCTTAAAAGGCATATTCAAGGAAATTATGGAGGAAAATTTCCCAAATCTAAGAAGACAAATGAATATTGAATTATTGCAGGCATACAGAACACCAAAAAATATCGATCAGAAGAGAGCCTCATCACGACACATCATAATTAAACTACTAGAAACCCAACACAAAGAGAGAATACCGAAAACGGTAAGAGAAAAACAGAAGGTGACCTACAAAGATAAGCCTATCAGGGTAACTGCAGACTTCTCAACCCAGACTCTAAAAGCCAGGAGATCATGGAGTAATGTCATTCAAACACTAAAAGAACACAAATTCCAACTAAGACTACTATATCCAGGAAAACTATCTTTTAAACTAGAGGGAGACATTAAAATTTTTCATGATATAGAAAGCTTAAAGAAACTTGCAGCCACTAAGCCATCACTGCAGAGAATTCTCAAAGGAAACTTGGATAGCGAAGGAGAGGTCAATGACACAAGAGACCCCAGAGAAAAAAAGACAAAAGCTAGAGGAGAATAAGCTGAAAAAAAAGTAAAGCCAGTAAACAACATGGAAAAACTACAAAGATGGCAGGACACACCAAACATACCTCAATAATTACCCTAAATGTGAATGGCCTCAACTCAACCATCAAAAGACACAGACTAACTGACCAGATCAAAAAACAGAAATCCACAATTTGCTGCCTGCAAGAGACACACTTCACCCACAAGGAAACTCATAGACTGAAAATAACAGGTTGGAATTAAATATTTCATGCAACAGGTCCCAGAAAACAAGCAGGGGTAGCTATAGCAATCTCAGACTCAAAAGAAAACAGGTGAAAAGAGACAAAGATGGCCACTACATACTGGTGAAAGGAACACTAGAACAGGAGGAAATCACAATTATCAATATATATGCCCCCAACTCTAGAGCACCCATTTATGTAAACCAAAAATTACTAGATCTGAAAGGACACATAGGCCCCAATACACTGTAAGAAACTTTAATACCCCACTATCACAAATACATAGATTAACCAGACAAAATATCCACAACGATATACAACTTCTGAAAGACACTATAGAAAACTTGAACATAACAGACATTTACAGAGTCCTCTATCCAACATCAACTGAATACACATACTTCTCAGAAGCACACGGAACATTTTCTAAAATAGACCACATCCTGGGACATAAGTCATGCTTAAACAAGTACAAAGGGCTAGAAATAATTCCCTGCATGTTCTCAGACCATATTGGAATAAGAGTGGAACTTAACAGCAGCAGAAACAGAAGAAAATACACAAATACACGGAGACTTAACAACTTACTACTGACCAAACACTGGATTACAGAAGAAATCAGAGAAGAAAACAAAAATTTCATAGAGTTAAATGATGATGGAAGTACATCATATTAAAATCTGTGGGACACAATGAAAGCAGTACTTAGAGGAAAATTCATAGTTTTAAATGCACACGTCAAATGAAGAGAACAGTCACAAGTAAATTCGCTAATGATGCACCTTAAGGACCTAGAGAAACAAGAACAACTTAACCCAAAAGGCAGTAGAAGAGAAGAAATTATAAAGATCAGATCTGAAATAAATGAGATTGAAATTAAAAAGACAATAAAAAAGATCAATGAGTCAAAGAGTTGGTTCTTTGAAAGAATTAACAAAATTGACAAACCTCTTGCTAACCTTATCAAGAAAAGGGAAGAAAAGGCACAGATTAGCTCACTTAGAAACAAAAAAGGGTGAAGTTACAACAGACTGCAGAAATCCAGAATATTTTAAGAAATTACTTTGAACACCATATTCTAACAAATTTGAGAACTGGGGAGAAATGGATGACTTCCTAGATACACATAAAATACCAAAATTAAATGAGGAAGATATAAAAAGCTTGAACAACCCCATCATGCACACAGAAATTGAAGCATTAATGAAAGCTCTACCTACAAATAAAAGTTCAGGCCCAGATGGATGCACAGCAGAATTTTCTCAGTACTTTAGGGAAGAATTAACTCCAATCCTCCTCAAACAATTTCATAAAGTAGAAAGTGAAGAAATACTACCAAACTCATTTTTTGAGGCTAGCATCACACTAGCCCCAAAGCCAGACAAAGACTTAACCAGAAAGGAAAATTATAGACCAATATCCTTAATGAATATAGATGCAAAAATTCTCAATAAGATTCTGGCAAACAGAATCCAACAAGTAATCAGAAAGCTAATACATCATGATCAAGTGGGCTTCATCCCTGAGATGCAAGGCTGGTTCAACATACATAAATCAATAATGTAATACACCATATCAACAAAAGCAAAAACAAAAACCACATGATCCTTTCTATTAATGCAGAAAAAGCCTTTGACAAAATCCAGCACCCCTTCACTATAAAAACACTGAGAAAAATAGGTATAGAAGGGCCCTACCTAAAACTCACAGAAGCCATATATGCTAAGCCTAGTACAAATATCATAGTAAATGGAGAAAAACTGAAATCATTCCCTCTCAAATCAGGAACAAGACAAGGCTGCCCACTTTCACCACTCCTATTTAACATAGTCCTGAAACACTTGCCATAGCAATCAGACAAGAAAACGAAATAAAGGGAATCTACATTGGAAAGGAGGAGGTCAAACTTTCCTTATTTGCAGATGATATGATTATCTACATGGAAGACCCTAAAAACCCCACTATGAAACTCCTGGAAATAATAAAAAGTTTAGCCAAGTTGCAGGCTACAGACTTAACACTAGCTAATCAATAGCTTTTCTCTACACTAAGAATGAACTTACTGAGGAAGAACTCAGAAAAACAATTCCATTCTCAATAGCTCAGCAAAAAATTAAATTCCTAGGAGTATACCTAACTGAGGAAGTGAAGGTCCTATATAAAGAAAACTACATTACATTGAAGAAAGAAGTAATAAGAGACATTAGGAAATAGAAAGGCATTCCCTGCTCTTGGGTAGGCAAAATAAATATAGTCAAAATGACTATGCTACCTAAACTGACATATAGATTCCATGCAATTCTTATCAAAATATCTACAAGTTTCTTCAAAGAACTTGAAACATCAATTCTTAAATTCATATGGAACCAAGACAGACCAAGAATAGGCAAAGCAATCCTGAGCAACAAGACCAAGGCAGGAGGCATTACAGTTCCAGACATCAGGCTGTACTATAAAGCAATAGTTGCAAAAACAATTTGGTACTGGCACAAAAACAGACAGACAGACCAGTGGAACAGAATTGAAGATGCAGAGACAAACCCAAATACCCTCAATTACTTAATCTTCAACAAAGGGGCCAAATGCATACAATGGAAAAAGTACAGCCTGTTCAACAAATCGTGCTGGGGAAACTGGACATCCACATGCAGAAGAATGAATCTAGTCACACACATATCACCATGCACCAAAATCAAATCAAAGTGGATCAAAGACCTAGACATTAAAAGTGAAACACTGAACATCCTAGAAGACAAATTAGGCAAATATCTAAAAGACATAGGGGTAGGCAAAGAGTTTCTTGACAAGACACCAAGAACAAAAGAAATTATCCCCAGTATTAACAAATGAGATCTTGTCAAATTAAAAAGTTTCTGCACA
This sequence comes from Ctenodactylus gundi, assembly GCA_004027205.1. Lineage (NCBI taxonomy): Eukaryota > Metazoa > Chordata > Mammalia > Rodentia > Ctenodactylidae > Ctenodactylus > Ctenodactylus gundi. The sequence continues at coordinate 710,014 of PVKB01000057.1, read as the reverse complement.
GCAAAGGAAACTATCAATGTTGTAAAAAGACAACCAACAGACTCGGAAAAAATATTCACCACCAATATCTCAGATGGGAAGCTCATAACTAGAATAGACAGGGAGCTGAAGAAAAGTAAGTCAAGCAAAATAAAGGATCCTATTGAAAAGTGGGCAAATTAAATGAAGAGGCAGTTCATTCACGAAGAAGTACAAGTGGCCAATAGATACTTGAAAAAACGTTCAACATCTCTAGCCATAAGAGAGATGCAAATCAAAACAATGCTAAGATACATCTCACTCCAGAGAGAATGACCTATATCAACAAGTCAAATAGTAATCAGTGCTGGTGAGGCTGTGGGGAGAAAGGAACCCTCCTGCACTGCTGGTGGGAATATAAATTCATAGAACCACTTTGGAAAGCAGTAAATGCTCAACTTCATTGTAAACCTTAAATTTTGTGCTTATACATATCAATAAAATGAGGAAAATAAAAGAACAAGAAAAAAAATATCAGGGGAAATTAATTAAGAAGACCAAAAAAAAAAAAAAAAAAAAAAAGATGCAAGGAATCTGAAAGTATCCCAAACAAGGCACAGGCTCTGAGAAGACAACCAGTACTACAGTAGCAGAAAATTCCACAAAATCAATGGGTAGTCAAGAGATGTGAAGTCGTTTACATTGAGAGAATACAATGAGTGAAAAACTATAATAATAATAATAATAATAATAATAATAACAACAACAACAATAACATACTAGAGTTACAGCCAGCTTTCCTTGTTTGTCTTAGGTACAAAGACTGCATTTATACAGCCCAGGTTTACATTCATAGTTGGGTATCAGTGCAAGGTAGCACATTAAGTCACCCACACAAGCAGTCGTAGTTTGTTTTTTTAATCACAAATTCAGCAGCTCAATAAGACGGCACATGGGAATTTTCTATGGCTGATTATTGAACTGACCTCTCATTTCACAAAAATAAATTCGTTTCTTTGAAAAGGACTCCGCAAGGGAAAATTACAAATTGAATCTTATCTCTTATCCAAGTAGAAAAGGGTCAGTTGCAGCCAATGATGAAATGCTTCTCTGGTTAGCTATTGGGTGGTGGAGTGTCATTTTTAAAAACTGGTTTCACTAATAACTATACAGCCTAAAGTTTGTGTTGTAATTTATAGGAGTTTTTGTCAGCGGCTCCCCAGTTTTGAAACAGAAGTAAAATTTTTGCAAAGCTATATTGCCTTGTCTTTTTTTATTGCATCAAGTTCTGATTTTGGAAACCAAAAACTGTCAGTGAGAACATTATAACTGATCTCATTAGCGAGTTAAATCTCTTTATGAGTTGTTTTGAGCAACACTTAACATACATGAATCATTTAATTAACAGCCCGACAAAAAGAGCTTATAGAATTTCACTTTCCTCACCATCCCCTATTCCCAATCTCATGAATTGACTAGGTTGTTAAACAGAATTGCGAAACGTATTTGCAAGAACTAAACAAACTTAAGCACATAAAGGATATGTTTAGCATCCGGTCAGGTATGAAAAAAGTAACCCTTGTGTTATTGAACAGAAGACAAAAAGCATAATTGTGAACAAATCCAAGTAAACAGGACGTGCTGTCATATCAATTTAAAATCAAACACAAGGATCTGGCAATCCAAATCAGGAAAGAAAATAAGGAAAAACTTCCCTCAGCCAATACTCCACAGCACCAGCCTCAAAGAGCACCAGCCCTAGCGGATGCACTGCAGGGAAGTCTGGCTGGGCCTCACTCCTTGGGCCTTTGTTTCTCTTTCCCACCCTGTCAAGGCCTCAGTCTGTAATATAAGCAAAGATGCTTTCACTCACCACTCACCCAACAATACACCTTGATGCATACACTGAATGAGGTCCTTATACACTGAATTCAATGTATTCACTGACTGTAAAAGGAGAAATAATAAATGTTCTTGCTTGCCTCAATTTACCATAATATTTGGAAAGGATCTTGATGAGACACAAATCTAGCTCTAGTTCATATTCTCTTCCTATTAAACATGTAACCAAGAGCAAGTTAGGTTCCTGGTTTTCTCACTCGTAAGGTGCCATATAAAAGTTATATATTTCTTGTGGGAATTTTCCATGGCTTAAAATTATAGGTGATGAAAAATATTGGGCAAGTGGTTGTATGAGGGCTGTGTTGGGCTCCTAAATGACAAAATGACAGGTTTCAGAGAAAGGTTTGTTATAAATATGGAATGATTGGTCATTCTGTCTCCCTGCTGCTTTACTATCCACATCAATTAATGTTCAAAATATGAAATAAATCTCAGAAACATATTCTAAATAAAAAGTTTTTAGAGTATGTACAGCCTTCCTTGTGAAAAAATTAATTTAGATCTAGATTCCATGCATATGTGTAGAACATCAATTGTCACCTTGTTGAGAGGAAGCTAATCTGAGAATATATTTTCTTCCTTGTGTTATTTTCTGCCTAGCTCTCAAAACAGATCCATTCCCAAGCAGAGGCCCCATACTTAGCGCACAATTCAGCCCAGGCCAGACCTAATGCCTTACTATTTTCTCTAAGAATAAAGGGCCCACAGTCCAACCCAGACCAAGTTATCGGAAACCTCAGGAACTTGCGGTGGCCGTGCTCTTACCAGGTGGAGAAAACTGAGATGAGAGAATTAAGCAAGCAACCTTCTTCTTCTAAAACAGGGAGATAGAAGAAAGAGAATCCTAGTGTAATGTGAACTTCTCATTCTGCATTATGGAGATTTCTCAGAGCTGTTGCTCACATATTCTTCCAAGTCCAATAAATCTCCACTTTGTGTAAGTGATTTTGGTTGGTCTGTCATCAGTGCAATGGCTTACTCCGAGAAAAGGACAGAAATACTCATATTTTTGTAGCTGTTGTATTATGTTTGCTTTAAGAATGTGTGGTCCTGGGAAGATGGCCAAAACGCTTTTCTAAGGGACATTCAAGGCCATAACCTTTGCCTTCTATAGTGAGGAGAGGGATGCTCATTTGTGGACAAGACAGCAGTGGAGAAAGAAAAATGAGCCTGTGTTTTTCAGGCCTAATACTGAAAGACCCCAAAGCTGTGCTGTATTGACCATTAGGATCACAAGACTGCATCGGCCAATACTACAACACTGGTATTGCAACCAACCAAGCTTGTTTGTTTGTTTTGGCCAGTCACACATCATTTCCAGTGCTTGCTTTTATCTGTAAAATAGGAGTATCAGATAGCAAAGTGCTGTCATTGTTAGTGTTCATGAAAATTTAAGCTTAACAAAGAGTAACAGTGAGAAAGCTGTACAAGGGAGTGGACATAGAGAGATTTATATTAAAATAATCTATTGATATTATGTTTATTTTTAGTAACAACACCATATAAAATATCTAACATCACTGTAGCTCAAGCAATGCTCTAAACATAACATATATCTTGTTTAATTAAGTACTTTCTGTTGAAAATAGGGCAAAATTTGTGGTATCTCCCTGAAAACTGGATTATACTAAAAAGACTGGATTTTGACAAGCATCCTAATTTATGACAATAAGAAAAAACTTATAGAAAATTAATTGCTGCAGACAAAGAAGAACAGAGAATTAGAAGGATATGATTACCAACAACACTTACTTGTTTCCTTTCCCATTTGTTAATTGATGGAAATATTTCCAGGACGCTAAATGAAAACAGTCCTCCACATCTTAGCTCTCTTCACACCCAGACACAGCAGAAATGGCTTCCATGACCAGACTGCATCATTTGGACAATATCTTTATGGTAGAATTTATGAAAGAATATCTGTTAAATAAATTATAATTTAGCTCAGAGTTAAAGTTTGATAAGAAATTTCACTATTCCTTTAAACAAGAATCAGATTTTTCCACATTACCTCTATTGGAAAAAAATTTTTAAAAATTATGTCACTAAAGACAAACTCAGTCATTTAGTAACACCACTCCCGCACTGGAATTCTGAGATCAAGTTTATTAATCCATACTAGCTGGGCTTATCTAAGCAATGGAAAACACCACTATAATTGTGATCTACCATGTGGTTTTCAAACTAGCTGAAGTTTAGCAACGTGCCCTTTGATTGCCCAGTGGCTCCAAGGATCTGAAGAACAAAACAGCTCAAAGGTTAATTCAACCCAAATCATGACAATTGCCAGTATCTGGAAAATGTGAACTGTAAGGATTACCAAAAATCCTCATGTGATGGGAACAACAGCTGTGGAAAAAAACTATTAGATCACTGCGTCTACCCCACCTCCCTGCCCGTTCTAGACAAGAAATTAAGTGTTGCTCGTGCAGGTCCTGCTTCTCTGTGTGCAAAAAAGAAAGCTTTAACTTCAGCCGCAGTGAGAGAGGAGAGGGGCTGTCCACCCAGCCTTCTGCCTCATCCAGACAGGGGAACCTGTTCAAGAGGCATCCTGGAGTGAGCCCAGCAGTACACTCTAACGTGGATCTTAAACAGGACACATGGGAACTGTTTATTCTGCAAATCCCGTCCCTTCCCTTTGTGGAATGCAGCCCCAGAGCAGCACCTCGCCAAGCCCTGAGAAGGCAGAAATGCTCCACAGGGAAGACGGTCTCCTGCGTTCAGCGGGTAGAAAAGCTCTGCCAATTTGAGCATAGATAGCTCTCTCTAAAGGCACCAGACCTCAGGTGCACATTTTTGCTTCTCAGCTGAATTATCTGCGTGCTCAGTGAGACAGCAGTGGAAATACAGTCTTTCTATGTGTGTGTGGGAGAGAGAGAGAGAGAGAGAGAGAGAGAGAGAGAGAGAGAGAGAGAGAGAGAGAGAGAATTACCGGACATTTGAGAGGGCCCTGTAGTGAAGATAATTCTAATGTCAAAAATAAGAGATTTTGCAAGCCAAAAATGAGAGTTGTTGGAGTGACTACAAGAATTTATACTCAATATTAACTAGTAAAAGCTGAATTGAAAACGTTTAACTTGTTCTGCTAATCTAGATGGTTTGAACAAGTAAGATTAATCCTGAGATGCTAAACTGAAAATAAATTTCTGACCTTGGATCCCAAGTTATATGGACTTAGGAGCATTCTGCATTCCATTTCAAATCTCATAGCAGAAATCTGTAGGAGAGATCCTCAGGCTTCATTTTGAACTTTCAGGTCTTCTCTTAAATCATAGTATTTATAGTCATTCCATAGAACACAATGGGGGTGGCAGTAGGAGTTAGAGGGGGTGGGGAGGGTGCAGGTAAGCCTAAGAGGGGAAGGGAAAGGGGCTGTAAATGTGACTTGATATGTATGTACACAAAACACTCAAGCTCAATGTATAAACATTGTGTGTGTATATACATACATACATACTTATATACATATATATATATATATATATATGTATATATATATATATATATGTATACACATGGGAAAATAAAAAATAAGTATTCAAATATTTCTATAGCCTAATATAAACTACAAAATAGTGGAGAGGTAGGACCTGGACACTTTTTCTCCTTGTGCAGACATGAGTTTTTGAAACACACAAAGGTGCAAAGCCAGCCTCTGAGATAGCCCCTGAGGATTCCTGCCCTCTGCTACACACACATGAGAACAGTTCACTATGTAATTCATGTGCAGAGTGGAGTACAGAAAGAAGTGCTGAAACAGTGAAAGCCATCTCATTTTTGAGATGTGCCCATGTTTGAGTACGGAGGTCCACAGTGGCCAGAGTCTGCAAGCTGACCAACAACCATGTAAGTTCACATGGCAGCAGGCTGTCTAACCTCCAGCTTATCTTGACATGACTGTGGCCCGAGTCAACAGCTTGATGGCACCTTCACATGAGACCTTGTTTGGAATCACTCAGTTAAGCTGCTTTGGGGTTCTCAAATAAATTACTATGTTTTAAGGTAATTTTGTTACTCAGCAACAGACACAACAAACAGCTGATAGAGCGTCCAATTGGGCTGCCAATTTTTCTCAGTGTCCTTGTTCCAAATACTTACATCCAGCTAACATTAGAGCAAACGCATCTCCCTTGTTTTCTGGGAAAGACAACATGGCCTTTTCCGATTTGATGACTTCTAACTTCTTGAAGCTGAGTTGTGTTCATCTAGTTTGCTTCTGTTTGGCTCTCCTGAGCTACCTGAGATGCCCCATTGCAGATTCATGTATCCTTCTCACCCAAGACCCTTAACTATTGCCTCTGCCCTAGGAAGTGGGATTATAGGCATGAACAAAACTAATGGCCCCTCACCTCACCACAGTTACCTTTATCATAAACTCTTGATAAGCTGCACTTCCTGAAGCTGGATCTCCTGGGCTGTAGTATTGTTCTTTCGATCACTTCTATTAAATCTGATTCCCATCTAAGCTTTTGTTTATGGAGAACCAGCACCGGCTATCCCTTTGATTAGAAGCCTGAAAGATACTGTTTACAATAACCCTTAACAGTTAAGAGCAATCATTTGCACTGTAATCAAGACAACTACCTAACTCCATTCCCTTAGTTATAAAAACATGGGCATATTCAATTAAGAGATAAATGTACAATATGATTTATTAAGTTTTCTGTTACTATAACATAATGCTCAAGACTGGGAAATTTATTTTTTAAAGGTTCATAGCTTTGGATGCTGAGAAGTGTAAGCACAAGGGTTTCATGCTGCTTCAACTCAGGACAATGAAAAGGTAAGCGGACACATGCTAAAGAGAGTGAGCTTGAGGCATGGACTGAGTTTATAACAATTCCCTCTCAAGCCAGGCATGGAAGTTGTTGTAGCTTGGATATGTAATGTCCCCCAAAGGCCTCATGTATTTAGATGTTGTAGAATACCCATGGATTCCATGTGCTGTTAAGAGGTGGGGCCTGGCTAGGATGGGTGGATTACAGGTGTGTGGTGCAGGACAGGTGTGTAGCATATTAGATTACAGGTGGTTGGCCTGGAAGGATATAGACTCCCACTCCAGCTACTTTAGAAGGCCTCTCATTCGTCCACTTGTGGTGTTCTGAGCAGCGGTCTGCCGCCAAACACTTCCTGCTATTTTCAGCCATCTATGAATGAATTCAGACCTTCTGATATTGAGCTAAGAAAATCTTTTCTGCCTTAAGCTGTAATTGTTGGATAATGTGTCCCTGCAACAAATATGTGACTAAGACATAGATACATGTCTGTAATCTCATGTACCGAGGTAGAAAGAACACAAGTCCAGCCTAAGCAGCATAATGACACCTCTGTCTCAAAACAAATGAAGAAAAGGACCCACTCCCGGTGACTACCCCAGCCCTATGAAAACATGAACTTGCTCAAAAAAGAGAAGCATTAATCCATTTGTGAGAGGTCTACCACTATAGCTCAAATACCTCCAAATAGTTCCACCCTTTTAACACTGTGGCATAGAGGAATTAAGGTTCCAACATAGAAATTTGGGGGACATATTCAAGCTATAGCACTGCACATACTTGCTTCCATTCTTCTAATGAAGTCTTCCATGACATTTAAAAGTATTCCTCATGTATTTTATAAGCTAATAGACATTCTTGAGTGACATTTCCTTTCAAGCATCCAATTGGAAAGTGTGGATCAGTAAGATGCATTTATTTTTTTAAAAAATGGGAAAAATAAAATGTCTAAAAATTGAAAAAATAAAATGTCTAAAGTATAACCATATTTCCATGCTCCAGACGTTTTCCTCATCCACTTTAGATCATCTTTATCGTGACAAAAATTCTGATCTGACTTTATGTTTTCTGGTCACTGCAGCCAAAAAATAAGTATGTTGTCAAAATAACAATCATAAAATAGTAGTTTCTGATTCTGCCTCAGTCATCCCGAGTTCTTCCCAAGAGGTATAGGGATTTTTAAACAACTCCTTCTCTTTATTCCACAAACCAGTCTTCTGGTGACTACTGGTGGGTGCTCCTCTTCTAATGCCTCATTTAGAGATTGACATTTTTGATATTTCTTTCTGTGGTGGACATCAAAGCCACAGGCACCAGCAATGCCCACTAAAAACGCAATGACTCACACTGACAGCCCATCACCCTGGGCCAAGGCCACCACCTACTTGCCAGTTCATCTTCTGTACAGTGTCAACTCTTTTCTTTAGTATTGGTCTCATCTTCTCTTTCCAGAAAAAAAATTTTCTCCAATGACTCATGAATATAACTTATTCCTTACGTCCTCTGCAAATTATTCATACTCATTCATCTGAAGTTGAATGCTGGTTAAACTTTCTTTAGGCTTATCCTAAAACATTTTTCCCCATTTTATTGATATGTATAAGTGCAAAATTTAAGGTTTACAATGAAGTTTAGCATTTTGTGCACATATTCATTTTTTAAAGTATTCTAAAAAATAAAAACAAAACAAACAAACAAAAAACCCCACAGCTTAACTGATGAACTTCTAGAATAGCATCTATCTGTGAAAATTAGCTGAACAGCTGTAAAACTTAAATTATAAAAATTTTACAGACAAAAATAAGTAGTTAGTGGTACTAAGAATTGAAATCAGTGTCTTAGCACTGAGCAGCCTTTTTTTTTTTCTTTTTTTTCCTAATGTATTTATTTTGAGACAGGGTCCCTTTAAGTTGCTGAGCCTGGGCTCAATTTTCAGTCCTCCTTCCTCAGCCTCCCAGAATGCTGGCTTTATAAGTGCAAGTAGCCATGCCTGTCTCCAAAAATGTAATTCATTCATTCATCCCACATGAATTCCTGCCTTGAACATTTTCATGTTAGCTTTCATAATTTTAATCAGAGCAACATGAATTTGTTATCTTATTCATACAGTAGGTTAAATTTTAGAAAGTCTTTAATTTACATAACATGATGGCAAGTTCAGCCCATTATGAAAGCGAAAAACCTTTGGTTCTGAGAATCTGATTTTTTTAGGAATGAAAGTGTTTTATTGATGTTCTGTATATATTGACAAAGAATAGTTCCTTTCATGGTTCTGACTGTAAAGAGGGCTTTAAGCTGATAAGATTGCAAACTTAAGAGCTGCATGCACAGCGGTTTTTTTTCATTCTGCTTATTTATTATTTGAGTGTGTCCAGTTTGTTTCGTTAAGACTACATTCTACATGACAAATTTATTTTTATAAATTCAAATTTTAAATAAAATACACTGGAAGATCAAGTAAGTTTATTAAGATAATTAGTTGATGCATATGTTCTGAAAAGCTATTAAGAGAAAACTGTGAGATTAGATCCAACTTGTACTTGATACAGTATTTCAGCAGAATCAAAAAATAATAAAAAATCAGATATTCTTGGTCTTATAGTAAGTGACAAGTGAACAAGATGACCAATTCTTAATTTTCTGTTCTAATAGATCACAAAAAGATCATCTGTAATACATATGCCATATTGACCTAAAATTTAGCTTTTTAAAAACTAGTCTTTATGGCCTCAGAATATTTTCTGACTAAAGACCATAGATATTCATTTTAGATAGTGAAATAATAAGTATACTGGTGTTATAGAAAAATACAAATGATAGTTCTTTTTAAAAATGGGATGACAAAACATCACAAAGTTTTTACATTGATTATTTCTTGGTGAAGGAAAGGGTAATTTTTTGTAAGTACTGGGAATAAAACCCAGGACATACCAGGCAAATGCTCTACCACTGAGCTAGACGCCCAGTAATTTTTATTTTCTTTTTACATCTCTTATCACTACAGTTTTCTTTAACAAGCAGATTTGAAAAAATAATTTAAGAAGAAAGAAGAGGAAAAAGATTCCTACTAAGACCCAGTCTTAGCTTTTGTCTCTTTCCTTTTGTAGAAAACTTTTAAACTAAGAAGTCACTTACTTTAAAAGTTTCCTTAAACTCAACTGATGCAAATGGCCCAGAGTATCTTTGTGCATAGCTTTGATGGCATACACCTACATGCCTGTGATGGCCATGCAGATTCTTCTCTTGGTCTTGTACACTAATAAGTGTCACAAATAGCCACTGTCACTTTCACAACTGTCTTTACAGCATAGTTAGCAAACCGTGGACAGAGGGCCAGAATGTCAGCATGGGCAATGCTAAGTGGAAAGCAGTGAACAAAGGCAGAACATGCCCCCTCCAGAACATGGGTTTGGGGCAGGCTTTTCCAGGAACACTTCACTTCTTATAGAGTATTTTATCTATGAGCCATGGATTCAGAGCACAGCCTCATGTTTCCAAAGTCTAATCTCCTTAACTCCAAAAAGGGGAAAATGGACTCATTGAATGCCTCTTGAAAGAGGAAAAGAAAAAACTGTATGTGCAGGTATATTATATACGAATTTAAATAATAGGCTGTAAGAATGAAGAATGACAGAATTATTTCTGTGGTATCCAGGCATTAAGGAAAGCCAATTTGCAATTAGGTGATTAACACAGAGCTAGTGGTAACAAGCAGAGTGTTCTTATTCCAAACATCTTTACTACAAATTACTGCTAAAAGCTTCCCCCTACATTGTCTCTTTGTCTTCTGACTGTCTTTTGATGATTTAAGGTAATTGCACACAACTGTAGAATGCTGCATGTTACTTCATGCAAGCCATTTAGTAACTATGCCCGACAACTACACAGGAAACCCAAAAATATAAAATAGAATACTTTGGTCAACCCATATGCGTTCTCTGTGGTTAACCTTGACCTACTGGTTCATTCCTGAGACTCCCATTTTACCCACATTGTGCTTTACCAGCTGACAAAGGTTGAATTGCCTCTTATCAAATGCCCCTGCAGTGTGAGCCACCACCACATGAGGATATCCTCTCCATCCCCCCACCCCCCTCCACCCCCCATGCTGGGTAACAGGCTTGCCTGCAATTGCCGCCTGGATCTGCCCAATTGCAGTTAGCAGTGCTTCAAAAATTCTGCTCACTCTAGATTCTATGAAGAAAGCGAGATATATAATTGTTGATGACTCAGCCCACTGTAAAGAATAAATTAAATAGAGCTTCCTTAGCTAATTTAAGCAAATATATGCATGCATACATATGGTCATTGTGGGTAACAAACAAGTTATTTTCTTTCCGCATTCTAATTTTTCCTGATTAGAGAATGGTGACTCACTCTTAGACTCATATTGCCACTGTGGTTTTTCTCACGTTCTCTTATTTCATCATCCTGGCTCATGTTTTTTTTTTCTATTTTTATGTAATTCCACTTCCTATCTTAAGATGCGTCACAGCTATTATTTTCTTTAGCAAGTCTGATACATTAATTTGCAATGCACAGTCAATATCTTAGAAGGTAACTGCTCAAAATTCAATTTTCAGATACACATATAAATTGTATTCATGCCTGTAGCTGTTGAATTGCCATAGAACAAATACTGAAACAGAGAGACTTTACTTTCTCAAATCCTCTAAACATAGTTGTTTTGCAGTGACTCCTTCCTCTTTCTGGCATCCTGGATTTTGATGTTAAGAGAATGACTGACTACCAGGCTGAATGCTTCTGTAGAGGAGAAACCAGATCTCAAGGCGCAGAAATTGGATCACTGTATCCAGTGTTTTCTCCTGCTACAGCTACCGGAAGCCTGCTGCTGAACTCTTGCATGACCACCCATACATGAGCTGTCTCTGATAGGCTTAAAGGAAACCTAAATAAAACTGTATCCCCTCCCACCGCCTTAGGGGCTTTGAAAGTGTGAACCATAAAAAAAAAAAAAAAACGAACAAAAAACAAACCATAAATGGAATTTCTAGGTCAGTATTAGAAAAAATCCATCTGGTCTAAAAGTTATATTCCAAAATTTATCATATTACATATAACACTTCACACTACAGAGAAATATCATTGTGGTTTTCATATACTCAAAAAATGTTCAATACCTGCTGGTGCTCAAACTGAAAGCTTTGTGCATCCTAAGCTCACACTCTCCCACTGACATAACCTTTTCCTGTTTTTAGGAATATCCTGCCATGATATCCTGAGTTAGAGACATTCGAAAGTGGCTGTGTTACTCTATCTCACCTTCAGTACTAACTCTTTCCTGCACAGTCCTTTTCCAATATTTCTGTCTTGACTAATATCCTTTCCAAAACACCCAGAACTGAGTCTAGAGAGTCTTCTTTGACTCCTACTCATTTCCCCCCATATATATTATTAGGTAGCAACAGCTTATATTTTCAGAAACTTAGAGACAGAAAAAACATACTCAATTTTGTAAATATCTAGTAAAAATTGCGTATTTACCCATAAAACCACATGGGGTTTTCTTTTTGATTTGGCTGAAATTATTTTTTGTCTCTATGGTAACATAGTTATTATCTCAGGATTACTAAAATACTCCACTGGATTTTTTTTTTCTTCTTCTTCTTCTCTGTCTTGTGGTGCTAGGAATCAAACCCAGCACTCAGTGTGAAAGCACTCCACCACTGAACTATACTCCACCCCTCTACTGGCTTATGATGGCAAAGGGCCTGAAAAACAAGTACAGAAAGGACTTAAAACTTAAAAGATTCATCATGTAATTGACCTGGACTCTGGACATGGCAATAAATACTTGCTACCAAAAGCAAGAAAATATTTTTTTAAATATCTGCTCACCTGCTCAAGTTTATTGCTATACTTAGTACAAACAAGACAGTACTGTGATTTTGAACTTTTCATGATTATGAACTATTGGTTACAATATGGATTTGCATCATCATGGAATAAATAAAGGACTCAGTAATTTATTTTTTGTTCAGTTTATTCCAGTTTGATTCATAAATTGTCTTTTGAATTGTGGAATCATAATTCATAGAAAGCCTGGAGTCACCATTTTAGCCTTGTCACAAAATAGCCCTGATTTCCATACCCTCCAATCTACCCCAAGTAAAAACATTGTCATTTGTGTTGACTTTTCTTTTCACTTGAGCTGTTATAAAAAGCCTCTCTACATGCATCCATTTTCTCTCTTTTTTCCCCTCTCATTCTTGATTACATATAGTACTACTCAATGAATTAACCATTTTTCCAATATATCTATACTGATATCCCAAAAACAAAATTCCTTATAATGGTATTTAAGCCAAATGAAACATCACTCCAATCTATATCTGAAGCCGTAACTCCCAAGACACTTAGATAATGCTTGTGTTAGGTGAGATATACTTCCTCCTACTGTTAATCACAGCAGTTATACTTAAAATTCTGGACTCCATGAGTTTAAATCTTGACTACAAGCTATAATTTTAAGCATGTTTTGTAAACTCTCTGAAAATTAATCTTTGCATTGGTAAAATTGAGATAATTGTAGAAATTGTTATTTAAAGTGCCTTTGAGTTTCTTGTTTCTCAAATGAGCTCATTCTCATTCTCTGGTCTAGACACTCCGCTTTTTTCCAGCTTCTCTGGAGCAAGTAGCTCTCCAAATGTTATTTCAGAAAAAAATAGTATCAGAATCAGCCAGGACTGTGTTAAAAATGCAGGTTTGGAGACCCATCCCACACTTATTGAATCAAAAATATGAAGTATGAGGGTCAGAAATCTATGCTTTACTAAGTTCTTCTAGTAATTCTGATACACATTAAACTTGAGGTGCATGATGCACCTCAAATAATACAGCACAAACTTACCCCTTATTCCTCTCAGGACTTCTGATCTCTTTTCCACTAAAACTTCAGAGCACCATGTACCATCTCTTAGAATTTTTACCACTTGGCCTTAACTGTATCTGTACGCTCACCTACTTCTATTTCCCCTTTTACCCTTGGCAAATTGTTAACAATTTGCAAGAAGGAACGTTGCTTACTTATTTTCAAATAGGAGGTGGACTTAGCCAGCACCTTTTAAATATTGTTCGATTACATTTGAATCAAAGAAATTGTGGTTCTCAAGGTATTAGAAATGAATCAAGAACTGCAATAGAAAGCTTTATTTTCTAATATTGACTGAAAACTTCCATTGTAACAAATTTAACAGCAAGACAGATTGACTGCTTTAAGTTCTTAACTGGTTACAGAATTTCAAGAAAAGCAAAGTTGAACCTCCATTCTTACAGTCATTGTTCCCATTGTTGATCCTGTATTATGATACATTTTTAAACATAATTCTCTGAATGCACAGTCACAGATGGGGAATATAAACAAAATAAACCCATTAAAACTAATGGCTCTATAAAAAGAAATTTCTATTTAACTTTCCTACAAAAAGGTATATACAATGCCATTTATACTATCTTTGCTTAAATAAGTCTGAACTTGGACATGAAGCCAAGCTTTGTTCATTAAATTGAAAATCCAACAGCAGCACATAATTTCTTCTCTGAGTATATGAAGCTTGTCATATATAAAAGGAAAAAATAAATATTGCTGTTAACAACCACATTTATTATTTGCTTATTTGTACTATAAGCAATTTTTAAAGAAGATAAAGAGAGGGAACAAGTGGCTACACTGACTTTTTCAAACCCTGTGTGTCCAGCACATGCAAATGTGTGTATATATACATATATATGATTTTATCATGAACAAAACTGTATTTTAATTAATTCAATGCTTAATGTCATCTAACTGGTAATTGGGCAGTAGCTAGACACATAATTTTAAGCACTGTGTAAGTAATATGACTGTCTAGTGATGGAAAAGAAATCATTGTCACTGGATTTCTTTTGATCTAGGACTTAGTTGTACAATATACTTCACTTGGAGGCAAGTTTAATTTCTCCACGACTTTAATAAATTGATACAAGCCAGAATTCACAGATAATCAAAAGCTACACTATTACCCTGCTCTAATCATACCTATAAACAATTGTTGGTTTGTTACCCTTTGACAGAGATTCACATGCTGTCGCCCTATCAGAAAAGGCACTGGCTCATGAGCTAAAATACAGTTAAAGATAATGTAAAGGCTCTTCTGTTTTTAACCCTTTTTCATAATCCTAGCATCTATTTATTTTCCTCCCTGAGGGAAAAACAAACCTGTTAATGACAGAATGCTAAAGAGACAGTCACCTACAGACTGAAAGTCTGATGTAAGCAAATACTAAAAGGTGCTTGCAAGGCCCTCTGCTTTGAACATTACTTCTACATGGATCTGGAAGAGGGATTTTGTAGAGATTACAAAAGATGTCTAAAATGCTTTCTGGGAAAACTCTTCTTGCTATGGGTGGTTATAGAACTTGATGACAGCACAGATTTCAGTGATAGCCCAAAAGTGAGTCACAAAATGAATAATCAGCACACAAAACTCTATTCACCGAATACTAAAATCAAATAAGTGATTTTTTAGGCTCCAGTCTATTTCTTCATGATAGGTGGACTCAGCATTTTAAAAATGAAGACCATGATGATGATGAATAATAAAGGAGAGTTTTTCTTTTGGAAAAAGGCTCTAGAATGAAATGCAACCATGATTTCAAGAAATCCAAGAAGACATGCAGATTACAAAAATAAGTAGGGATGTACCTTGAACACATACAGTAAATTAAGTAGGGGTAATTCATATTGAATTGTGTTTGTCTGCAATACCTAGAAACCACAGAGACAGAACATACAAGAGAGGTTAACAGGGCTAGGAAGAGAGGAGAATAAAACATCATTCTTCATGGATAGAGAGTTTCTGTTTGGGATGGAAATATTTCTGGGAATGGATAACATAATATTGTGAATGCACGTAATGTCATTTCACTTAACACAGAAGACTGAAGGGAAAAACTTTATGTTGTATGCATGTTACCTGAATTTAAAAATCACATAAGGAAAACAAGCATTATTAATTAGAGAGACCCTATGATGGAAAGAGCCTGATGGCAACATGTCACAAAAATGCAGAAAAGAAAAATATAGAATACTCAATAGAACTGACAAAACCATGCCATCTCTCTAGAGAAAAAGAGAACAGAAGATCAAATCACAGAATAGAAGGCCAGCACTGGGTAGGGATATTTCTTAGAAGAGAAGTGCTAACAAGCAGAACTTATATCTGGTTCCTTGCAGTGTTGTCTGTGCATGTGTGAGAGTTTGTGTGCATTTGTGCATGTGAATGCATGTGGTGTGTGTATGTGTGTACACTTCTGTATGTGTGATAGTTGGGACTGAAGCCAGATTGAGTTGTATTCTAGCCTTTCTTTTCTTTTTAATTTTTGGAACAGGGTCTCAGTCATTAAGTTCCCAGGCCTCGGCTCAAACACCCAATCTTCCTCTCAGTGTTCTGGGACTATGGGCCTGCATCATCAGGCCCAGCTCACCGTGCTTTCTTTAAAGTCACTATATCCTATAGATCACCATCTTTATCTATGAAGGAGAGAAGGCAAGGGGAAGAATGACCTGCTACTAATAAACAGCTGGCTGCAAAGGAACATTGAGTTTTACCACAAAGTTCAGAGATATTTAGTTGAAGCTTTTATAAAGGGTAAAGTCGTCCTTAAAACCCAACTGACAGGAAGAAGAAGACAAAAGTAGAAAACCCGGCCCTGTAAGGGCACCTGCCCTTGACATCTCATGATACTGGGATTCAGAAATCTTTAGAAACATTTCAACCACTCTGCTTATAGCCTTAAAAATGATTAGCGAATGGAAGGACAAGAAAAGAAAGGAGAAATAAGAAAGAAAAGAAAGAAAGAAAGAAAAGAAAGAAAGAAAGAAAGAAAAAGAAAGAAAGAGATAAATTAGTGAGTATATTCCAGAATCACAGCAAAGGATTCACTTCCGCTTGTGACGGTAGAAAATGCCTCAGCTGTATGCACTAAAACAGCAATTCTTTAAAGGGGCGCCCAGACCTGCAGCAATGGCATCTATAGTGGAGCAGCAAAGTACACATACCTGGACTACACCCAGACCCACCAAATCAGAAACGTGGAGTTGGGAGGCAAGGAAATGTGCACTCTAATGAGCCTTCAAAGTGACTCGTGATAGCTAAAGTCTGAGAGCCCTCAGTCAAGAAGGAATTAATAAAGACATCCTTGTTAGAGATTGCAGGTGGCAAACCAGACTGCACTGGCCCAAGGGAGAAGCACAGGCAGGCCTCTTACCGGAGGCAGCCCACGGGAAGGTAGAAGCAGCCTGAAGCCCAGAGGGGAGGGGATTATCTCCTTTCCTAGGAGGGTTTCTGATGTGACTCAGGGGAACTGCATTAGTCATTAGTCAGCAGGACTGTGGAGAACTCAAAGGGAGTCTGCTCAGGAGGCAGCACAGAAAGCTCTGTGCTTCTCCTTAGTGGGACCATGACTGCAATGTATGATGTTGACTTATTCAAACCTTTCAGAATTTGGATTCATGTCTCACCAATGCCAAGAAGACTTCTGAAGTTAGCTCTACCTGATAGCACTATCCAAGGCTTCTGCAGCAAAATGGTCCTGTTAGAGATAAAAGGAGTCTCCTTACAAGTGCTTCATTTCTTCTTTTTCTTTTTAAAAACATATTTGTTCTTTCTGTAATAAACTATGTGGAGCAAGGATAATATGCAAGCTGACAGCAAAACTCTCTGTATTACACTAAGATTATGAACCTCCCTTCTTAATCTTAATGCACTATCAAATATTACTATTTTTTAAACCCATGTGTATATATTTCATTTATGACATCATCCATCTCATTAACTACTAACATTTTAACATTTTTCTTTTGTGGAGAAAGCATTATCAGTTTTTTTTCTCACTAATTAATTCTGCATCCTTAAGCCTTTCCCCTGCTCTGTTTCCTGTCTAGATGTACAGGCAACAGTCAGAGGCGTGAAGTTTAGCACTCTCTCTTCACTCAGGACCAACTTCCCAAACCACTTGATGTCCCATATTGCTTCCCAACATTCTGAACTACAGTCTTATTATTTCTCATACAACTTTCTTACTTGACATTGACATTATTTCTTTGGTATAAAATGCTTGCTATAATTTGCCCTGTAAATTATGTCTACTCTTAGAAGCTCCATGCAACAGCTATTCACGATCTCATCAAGGATCGGCCAACTAGCCCATTCAGATAGCATTTCCACAATTTCTTCCCAAAGAGAGAGAGGCAAATGGAACTGTATTTAACGTTACCACACTTAAAAGGTGGTTAAGTAGAGGTTTTCCATAGATTTTAAGAAATGCTTACTCAAAAATAAAACCATACAAATTCATTCTATCCTGGAACTTGCTTACACGCAATGCATCAATTCAAGAAATGTAACTACCAGCTACTTATCCAAGAAACAATGATTATGGGATATATTTCTAATGGTGAAGTTAGTGCATAACATTCTAGTTAAAAATTTTAAGGATTAGAGGACTGTTGAGCCAACGAAATTTAGAATGCAGAAAACATAATTTTTAAAACTTTAACAAAAAGGGACATTCTTAATAAGTCACGAAAACATGCATTGACGCTTACAGTCAGCTTTAAGGAAATAAAGTGGCCTGAATAAAGAGGATTAGCTGTTGACACAAATGGAAAATGTAATACAATTTTTCCTTCCTATTTTGTTTTCATTTAATATTCCTGGGACCTATGTTTGTGGAAGAACTAAAAGTGTTATTTTCAATAGGTCTGTTTTTCTGTCTCCATTACTGAGGTTAGGAGGCAATGCTCTAGTTCCATATATCACTAAAAGCATCAATGTTCGTGAGTACTCTTCAATTTAAGAGTAGTAATAATTACCAAAAAAACTCAATAATGACTGGAAAGTGTTAGATTAACTGTAGTGACCAAAAAAAATCTAAGTTGAAGTCATATAATACAATTAAATTTTATTCATGTCCAAAAAATCCAATGTAGCTCAGAAGTTCTCCTCTGAAAGTAGCTCAAGGACCCACACTACAATAACTGAGATTGTTGCACTGGAGATCAAAGGGAAGAAATCAAGAAAGACATTATCATGGTCTAGAAATGCTACTTTTTCATCACATCTCATTGGTCAGAACCAGTCACATCTCTAACCAAAGTGCAAGGTAGTCTATATTTTGGAACTGCACAAGAAAATTTAGTGAATTCTGAGTTATGTTTTCTTGATCAATGTTATTCATGTCCCAAGCATTACATTAATGGATTAATATGTGTGACGTTAAATTATCAAAGCATCCTTTTAATATGTGTTGTTAAATTTTATTTTATAAATGAGAAAATCAGGGTTCACAGAAATTAACCCATCCACATATAGTCATTTATCTCTGAGTTTCACAGAAACCTTCAAGGGCATGTGCCAACTTGATTTTACAACTGACACAAACATAAGCCAAATGAAAGAACTGGGACTTGAAATGCAAAAAGAACCCATTTCCTTGCTTAAAAAACATGTGGCATATCACATGCAATGTCTGACTTTAGGGATATGAGAAACAAGTGGAAATATGGCTGGGGAAAGAGAAAAGCATACTTCTAATAATATGAAATCAGAGAGCAGCCATCAACACCATGTTTGATTTCTTGGGAATGTTTATACCTGGACCAGAGATTAAAAAATTTTTGAAGAGCAAAAAAAAAAAAAAAATTAAATTAAAAACAACAAGCCCTTTATCAAAGTTAGGTTTTCTGTAAAATTAATACAGCTTAAGGTTTACAATCCATAAGCACTTTCCAAGGCCCTAGAGTGACCTTAGTGGTGTGTGTACAAGATATTACATGTTCCAGCTTCTGGTCAAGATAGCGACTGAGTAAGAGCACTGTACATCAACTCACTTAAAAAGTCAAGAAGAAAGGTAGAAAAAGAGTGTTGGTATAGCTAGGAAAGAGAGAAGCATCCCCCAAAACTGAAAGGCGACCAGCGGGAGGCCAGAAACTCCGAAGGATCATCGAAACCAGAGGGGGAAAAAAATCCTTGAGGTCCAGAAAGCCGCTGCAGCTGGCTCCAAACAGCAGGCAGCTGCGAACTGAGGAAAGCACATGGGGACCTGAACATCTGACGGAATGGAGCTCAGAGAGGACGGAGCACACAACAATGGGATAGGAGGCTGCGGGTGGATCTGAAATCCTTAAGTCACATCAGATGAGGAGGAAAGAAGCAGCCCACTCAGCGCAGCCCAGAGCTGTCAGCACCCACAGATCACAAACAAGGTCTGGAGGCTAGAACCTCAGCCCGAGGTAAGTGCGGATCTGGATAAGTGGGAATTATTGGCAGTGGATGGCTCCAGCCTCAGAAGCAGCAACCTGAGTGTGTGTGCACTACAAATGCAGCATGGGCTTCCCCTAGAAAAGGCCCCAGAATCCCAGATCAAAAACGGGGGTCAACAGCCGTCACAGGCAGTGATGGCAGCAGGAGCCATTTTCTTTCCTGTGCACCAGAGACAGTCAGAGGTAGCAGAACCATGGGGAAACATGGCAACAACTCTTATACAAAAAGATTTGACTCCCCCGGGGATGGTACAACGGGTGCTGAAATTGGAGAACTCATAAATGAGATGGGCAAGAATGATGGTGACTTCTGGGCCCAGATAGCCAGTGAATTAAAACAGGAATTAAAGCAGGAATTAAACTAGGAAGTAAAGCAGGAAATAAAACAGACAGCGCAAGAGCTACAACAACACTTAGCTAAGCAAAAAGCAAGCCTTGAAAAGAAATTAGAGGAGACCAAAGAAGAAATGGGGAAGCAAGGTTACAAATCTCCTACAAAAAGACCTGAAACCCCAGGAGATGACATCAGGGTGAATAAAGATGAATATGGAAAAAATGATGGCAACTTCTGGGCCCAGAAATTCAGGGAATTAAAGCAGGAATTAAAGCAGGAAATTAACCAGACAGCAGAAGAGCTACACCAATACATAGATAAGCAAAAAGCAAGCCTTGAAAAGCAACTAGAGGAGACCAGAGAAGAAATACACCAGAAGATAATGAAGACAAAAGAAGAAATTAGGGAAGAACACAACAGAGATATAGAAAAATTGAATGCAGATATTCAGGAAATGAAAAACACACAGGTAATAATAAGCAACTACTTTAAACAAATTCAGAATAGAATGTCAGACATAGAAAATAAAGTGACTAAGCTGCAACATACAGGCCATGAAGAACACAGAGTAAATAAAGAAAGTGAATCATTACAACGGCTGATAGATGATTCAAGGAGAAACAACCTCAGAATTATGGGAATAGAGGAGAAGACTGAGGACAAAACAAAAGGCTTAAAGGACATGTTTAATGAAATAATGGAAGAAAATTTCTCAAATCTAAGAAAAGAAATGAACATGGAAATACTGCAGGCATATAGAACACCAAACAACTTTGGTCAGAAGAGATCCTCATCACGACACATCATAATTAAAATTCTAGAAACCCAACACAAAGAGAAAATACTAAAAGCAGTAAAGAGAAAAACAGAAGATGACCTACACAGATATGCCCATCAGGATAACGCAGATTTTTCAATCCAAACTCTAAAAGCAAGGAGATCGTGGAGCAATGTCATCCAAGCACTAAAAGAACATAAATGCCAACCAAGACTGCTACATTCAGCAAAATTATCTTTTAATTTAAAGGGAGAACTTAAAACTTTCCATGACAGACAGCTCAAAGGAATCTGCAGCCACTGAGCCAGTACTGCAGAAAATACTTAAAGGAAACTTAGAAAGTCAAAGGGAGACCAGTGACACCAATGACCCCTGAGAAGAAGTGACAATAGCTAGAGGAGAATGAGCTGAGAAAAAAGTATGTTGGTAATCAGTGAAATATGAGTAAATAAGATATGAAAGTTAAGGAATTCTAAAATAACTAAATTTGCCTTCATGTCTATCACTTTAAGTATATTTACGTGGTATAGATTTGACTTCATTTAATGTAGCAATGTGATATAGTTTTAACTTTGTTTTGTTGTAGCAATTCACTTATTAGGTCACTAATAAAAGTTTATCCTAAGGAAACTGATTGATGTAAAGATAACCTTGTGAATGTACAAATATGCACTTTCCAGTATTCAGCTTAGGCAATTAAATTCTATGCATTTATTTATTTTTTCTCTTTCCCAAATTAACTAGTCTTTTGAACTACATGCTTATAGTTACTTTCTAATTTGAACTGGTGGGTAAGGCCAGGTTTAACAATAACAACAAAGATATAGGAAAATATTGGGAAAAAAAGACTTTTGGTGAATATCCCAATAAAGGGATTGGTTGGATTCAGAGAAGAGATATCAAGATGTAACTACTGCAGACCCATTAGAGGAATAGAAAGCTGAGGTAGAGTGATGACTTAAGTGAAATGACTTAGGTGTGGAAGATTAATATGTTAAACACTGTATGGTTTCTCGGACTTGGAAAACCCAGAACACAGACACTCTTTGGAACCATATGAAGTGATATCCGGAGCCGGGAGAAGGGACAGGGAGGGAGTGGGAGGGTAGTAAATGGGAAGGGATTGTAAAGTCAATATGATACATAGATATAGGAAACACCCAAATTCATTGTAAATACTATGTATTACAGTTGCATATTAATAAAAATAATGGGGGAAAATAAATATTGAATTGGTAAAAAAAGAAGATATTACATGTTCCTAAAATATGCAAAAACTAAGACCACTGCAATATCAATTAGCTAAAATCTCATTTCTTTCATAATACCCTGACTGCCAGTTGTGATTTCATGCTCATAACAGTAAACTGCCAGTAAGTATTTTTTACGGAAATTGAATAGAGTATATATTTAATTAGGCTTTAATAAAATATATGTGATTTACAGTCTGTTCCTTGTATAAATTCATCAGTTAGCCAATCCTTTGTAAGAAACAGCTGTTCAGTAACACCCCTATTTTCCGCTGTGGTGACTTGCCTGGCATCATGAATGTGCAGGTGAGAGGGCAGCTGTGATGTGAATGTGTCCATAGCACCTACCTCCAAAAATATGTGAGTGAAGGTGGAAACAGAGTAAGAAGCTCATCTGAGTACAATGTTCCCAATCATCAGATGTGCAAAATTATCAGTACAGTTTCCACAGAGCACAAACTAGTTCTGTTTCCATCAGTAATAAACTCAAAAATTTAGTATTCACAATCAGAAACCCAACATACTTTTTCTTTTCATGGAAATCGCATAAAATAAAACCTATTACAGTTTTCACTTTTTGAGGACTAATTAAAAAAGTATATGATGGAAGTTTACATGTGAATGAAAGTTTTACATCTTCCTCGACTTTGACTTCACATGATCAGTAATAGACTATGGGAATAAAAAAATTTCATAAATCAATAATCAAAAACAAATTTCAATTAATTATACTAGTAAGATTAATTTGTTCTAGTCTCTCTATAGAAAAATGACATAACATTTTAAAAATTGATATATGAAGAGATAATCCAAAAGCTCAACTTGTGGGTTTTGTCAGCTCTTTTAAATTTGTGTGTTTGTGTGTGTGTGTGTGTGTGTGTATGTTTTTATGTGTATAATTTTTTCTAAATATTTATCACCATCATACACATTCTCTATACTTTTCCTTACAGAGCCCCCTCTCCTCCCATTTCAAATTATGTAAGCTTTGGATCCTTCAAAACTGAGATCCATCCAGTGCTGGCATGCATTGGCAGGTAACATGCCCTTTACACTGAGCCAGCAGAACTTCAGTTGATCTAACATTTGAAAACTACAAAAAAAGAAAGAAAGAAAGAAAGAAAGAAAGAAAGAAAGTAAGTAAAGGACTTACATGCCAATAATGAGGTTAGTTCACATGTTGGCTATTTCAAAGCAAAATGAGTTTTTGATGTTTTAAATTATTCACTGAAGGAGATAAGTATTTAATCTGCAAAGGCATGTAGACTTGAAATTCCATTGCCAAAGGTAAATAACAATATTTCCAGATTGTGATGAGTTATATCACTGCCCAGATTATATTTATCACTCATGAGTACTATTCAACTTTAAAGGACATCTGTGGCTCAGAATGAAAGTCCTTGGGGAAAAGCACCTTTATAAGACTAAGAAAAATGTCCTTCTGATCCACTTTACATAAAACGGAATAATCTCAACTCTCTAGAGAGAACTAGAGTTTCTACCTGGCACAAAGTGAAGTCACTCTCTTGTTAATGGAAAAAGGATACCTTTAATCACCAAGATACAGAAAGAAACTGGATAGTGCCCAGAAAGACACACATGCACACACGCACACACACACACACACACGCACAAACACACTCAGAGGGAGAGAGAGAATGATTTACATTTGGCAGTAAATAATGTTAATGTTATACTCAGTAAGTGTTTGATGGATTTTTCTTTTTTAAATGTTGCTATTACAGCTGACCTGAAAATTTCTGCTTGAGAAAGAGAAATAGTATTTCTCGGATTAAATGCTTTTAATAGCATGAAGAGGAAAATGAAACCAAAATAAGATACTGTAGTTATCACTTTTTATCAGACTACCTCAAAACATGTTACAGAGTTTAACTCAGTAACCCTTAAATTTTAGATAATTCTAAAATAGTACCATCGTCCTTTAGCCAGGCAACTTGTGGCACAAGAAAATGAACCAATTTGTTGAAGATCAGTTATAAATCAAGTATAAAAATAAGAGTAGAAGGAGAGAGAAGTAGAAATTAAA
Source organism: Ctenodactylus gundi (assembly GCA_004027205.1). Lineage (NCBI taxonomy): Eukaryota > Metazoa > Chordata > Mammalia > Rodentia > Ctenodactylidae > Ctenodactylus > Ctenodactylus gundi. The sequence goes on along the minus strand of PVKB01000057.1, from coordinate 685,646 downwards.
ACTCTGAGCACAAATTTCCAGACTAACTCAATCCATAAAGAAAATATGTTATTTTGCTTCCTAAGAAAACACCAAGGTCTTGTTTTCAATAAACTAATACATAAGATATTTCCAAAGACTTTTTTTTTTTTTTTTGGCAGTGCTGTGATTTGAACCCAGGGCCTTGCACATGTCATGGAAGTACTTTACCACTGAACTTCACTCCTTTGCCTTTTCTGTTTTACTTTGGAAACAATCTGCTGTCTTGGCCAAGTTGGCCTCAAACTTGTGATTCTCCTGTTTCAGCTTCCCAACTATCTAATGTTCCCGACATGATTAAATGGCCAATCAGAGTCATTTAAGTAACTCTATTTATAGTTCAATGGTTTTGACTACAGTTGTGAACTACAGACAACTTTGAAAAATCAGACTCATAAAGTGCAGAACCACAAATCAATGGGAATGTATTTGTGGTAGAAAATCATTCTCATATATGAACGGTCTGTTCAAACTATAATTCCTTCAAAATTGACTTCACTCAAATTCTAGGGACTCACAAAAACTAAGATGGATAAAACCTCAGAGGTTATTTGTAATCTGGGACGGATTCTCATTATCATCTCTTTACTTGTTCTCTAGATCCAATGTGTTTGAATAAATTGTCTGAAAGAGACGTAAGTAGTGACAGGCACAGCTGGAACCTAAAATTAAATCTCTCCGTTACTACTACTACAGGACCATAACATTCCACCACGGTCTCTTCTCAGTTTTCTGCCTAGTCTCAGAAACAAGAAAAGAAAAAAAAAATGGAGAAATATTTCAGTGGAAGATATTTATGGAAAAGTAGTTCACAGTTATATGATTTAGAATTCCCAAAAACTTAGATTTTTTTACAAGCACTTTTTAAGCATGATAAAGCTAATTGTCCCAAAAGATAGAAACTGATAAGACTGATATTTGGCTCTTCTGGTTATGAGTGGAGATGACAAACCTTAAGAGAGAAAAGAAAAAGGAAACTATGCAGAATTATATACTCAGTAACCCTATTATGTGCCATATGCTTGAATGTGGAGAAAAAGGAAGCGAAAAGTTGTGGAACACAGCTGTCCCACTCCCTGCTATTTCCACTGAAACCCAACTGTTTTTCCATCAGGATCCAACACATGTGTAGTGACACATGGAAACTGGGTGAGCTCATCAACCCCAGGGAATAGAGAGTCCAGAGATCCCAGCACAGCACCCTGAAAGCGTGGCCCCTCTCAACCACTACCTCCACGGATGGTAAACATGAAAGAAAATCTACCTATGGAAAAATCCACATCAGAACAAGAACAAAAAAAGCTAAAAAATAACAGAGACACCTGCCTGACATTTATCAATAACGCCAGCACACAAAAACCTAGTCTGACTAGAAATCGTCTTTATTCATTCAGATCATAACAAGGAACTCCTTTGGAAAAATGGAAGATAGCGGGCACCCAAACTGGTATTCAACAAAGATTAATGGAAAGTGTCTAAGATGTGATATTGGAATATGGAGAAAGGAGTGGCCATTTCTGTAGGTTTTAGCATTTTCAACAGAGAATCTTCCATTTGAAGACAGGGCATGACAAAGCTCACTTCATACACTGGAAAAAAGCCTTCTCTCCCTGCCCCCACCCCATCCCAAATTACCCTTTTTTTTGGTATGTATTTTTAATACACAACTGTTACATTCAACTTGAGGAACCCATATACATACAGACCACATCTTCATCACTCTTACTCCTCTTCTTCCCATCCCTCCCTCTCAACCCTCCATATCCTCTCTTTCTCTCCAGGAATCTGTCTCCATGTTCCCTACCACCACCTGCATTTATATCTTTTACTAATTTATATTTTGGGTTTCTTATATTAGAGAAACCACGTGACATTTAAGTTCCTGTGTCTGATTTACTCCACAAAGTAAAAACGTCTCAGGTGCATCCGTTTTCCTATAAATTCATCTTTCTTATGGCAGAATAGTACTCCATTGTGTACATAAATCACGAGGACATATTGTCAGCTTCTACAATTTAGTTATTCTGAGTTATGCTGTTATAAACATGGATATGCATGTATCTCTGTTATGACAACTTTAACTCTTTTGGAAAAATAGATACCCAAAAGAGGTATTCCTGGGCCAAATGGAATATCTATTTTCAGTTACTTGAGGAATCTCCAGGCTGGTCTCCATAATCATTATTTCAATTTACAACCCCACCAGCAATGTAATATGAGAATACAGAGAAAGCATTGACCCCTTCTGTCTGTTGTGACTAGTTTTCTACTAGTATCTATTAGTGGAAAACCAACCACCGAAATTTTGGAGTGCCTATTTCTTCTAACAGGTAAGAAAAGTATACCATACTGATGCAGCAACAAATATATCACTAATGAGGCATTGACCTCATATGATGATTTCAAATAGAATATACATCTGCCCCCTTCTCCCAAGCAAATATGACACATTTTCCCACTGACCTTGGAAAAGACATCTGAATATTTACCTTCACCATCATCACTAAACTATTAGCTCTATAGAGCATACACTAAACATGCACAAAGAACATGATATTATACCATCAAAAGGACTAGGGTTGTAGTGTCACTGATGTCATTAAGAGGATCATACAAACAGAACATTCAGCCAATTCTAAATATTAACTGTGATATGGTGTTGAATATTGTACAATGGTTTACTGAACATTTATGCCAACTCGCTTCTAGCATGCAGAAGAAGCTGAAAAATTAGGAAAAAGGAAATAATGGCACTTCCTTATTTACTTAAATTCAGGGTTTGGGAATTTAAATGACTCACATAGAGAGAAAAGTGGGGCTCAGTGTAGGTGTACAGTTTCCTGGCAAGAGTTTTTCACTGCAGAGACAGCTGGTCAGCATCAGCAGGGACTTTCTGGCCCTGGTGGGGGAGGCGGCTGCAGCTCACCTGGAGGCTGGTTTTGGAGTCATTCCTAGAAGCTCATCTATTCTGTTTCTTCCGCTTCCTCCTCTACAATGATTTCATAAACCTCTTCATAGCCAAATATCTTACTGCTTAAGTAGGTTAGACTCAACCATCTACATCTGAACCCTAACTTATAATATAGGTATGAAAAGAACATTTTAAACCAGATTCACTGGAAAAAATGAGGCAAAATTTGATATGAATGTTTTAGTGAAAGTTCATACCTATGTAACTTCAGCTACTAAATGCTATGAAAATGAGTTCTGAATTTATATTAGAATCCCAAAATTCTGACCCTTTCTGCCCTCCCTTATCTCTTTTGCTTGGCTGCTACATTTGAATTTTCAGCCATTATCCAGAAGTCATATAACAATAATTTCATTTTTCCCCTTTCCTTTCCTTATACTTATGACCTGGCCTATATTTCAGTATACTTGCACATCACTTTTCTCTTTTACCAAGTCCAGTCCTTCCTTTGAATAATCCCTTTCCAACTCTTTTCCAATGCTCCCATCACCCATTTAGCTCAGGTCTTTCTCACTTGAAGTTTATGCTACAATAATACTTTCCTATCTGGCTTCCCTGTTTTCAGGATCCTCTAACCTACTTTTACCCTCCAATTTATTTAGGCTATAAGCAACCAGATTAGTACTTCTGGAAAATTTTTTCCATTTAACACTCCCACTCACACATGTCAAGAGACGTCAAACAACTTAGCATAACATTCAGGATAATCTGACTTCCGGCTATCCATCCAAGATTTCTTCCCACTACTTCCTTTCTTAAACCAACAGTACAAGCTACCACAGCCAACTATATATCTTATATACCATTTTCCCTTCCTGCAATCCCTCATTCACTTTTCTGTGTTTCACATAATGTTGAGTGGGGAAAAAAAAAATCATACTTTCTTGTCCACTACAGAGATGTAAGTCCTTTACTATTTTGGCATGTAAGTCCTTTACTATTTTTCTTTCTTTCTGTAGGTCAGACTCCAGAACCTACCTAAATGGCAAATAGAAGAGAATTCACTAAATGAGAAAAATTACATTTTAGATAATTTCAATTGTGTCAGCCTGCAGATTAGCAGACAGAAGTTTTATTTAGATACTGGGGGAGTTAAAATCTCATAGGCATATAGCTCTCGAGGTATAAAACTTTGTTCAAATTGACTGAAGCTACCAAATTCTTTACATTGGATGATGGATAGTTCCACTGACTTGTAGAGTTGGCTGTTTTGAGTGAATATAATTGCCAATAAGGCCAAATACATTGGCCTTGATCAACTTTAGCCAAGTAAGTCATCCAGGTACAGCACTGGCTAGCTGAAACCTGCTGCCACCACCTTGTATTTTCTCTAAGATAATTTTACCATCACATGAGGAATACATTATTCACTTCATCTACTTCACCAGATGAACTTGATTCCACATGTGAAACGATGGAATGATTTTTTCCCCATCATCCTCTCCTCTGCTTTGCAGTGTGCTTTCACCAGCTGGTAGAATGACTTCCTCCCAGGTAGGTAGCATCTGCACACACGGTGTCACTCTTCCCTCCATGTCCCACCACGGCACTTCTCCAGACAAGGACTCTGGTACAGGCTGAACAGTGCATTTAAATCCATGTTTGTTAGTGACAGTCTCAGACTCCTATCATTCACTTTGCTTGCTATCTATGTCCATCTGGAATGGAGGTTTTAAGGTTTCACTGTTTTTAGTCCCCCGACAATTTACATTTATCAAAACCTGGGATGATCTTTTTCAAAAAGTGTTTTTCTCCTGTTTTCATATCCAACATATTCAGATCATATATAGACATACTATTATCTATTTCAATTACATATGCCCCACTCAGCCTAAAAACTACCTTCTATTAATTATTGGAATGAGTTTGAGAATTCTCATTCTCAGAAACCACCTGGATAACCAATTTTGTATTTTAAATCTAAACACTCATCCAAAGTCAAAGAACTTCATTGGAAAAAACTTCAGTGACAGTTTTCTATACCTCAACCCTGTGGGCTTTTCCTACCTAGATCATTACAGCCTAAACCCACTTCCAAACCCATTCCTTCTCTAACAGTGGGCTCAACAAGTCTTTTTAACACTCACCATCTCAACTGCTGCATTAGAGCAAGACAAGCCATAGGCCACTACAGAATTGCATATTACTACATACAGGAGATCACAATTTCCATTTTTTACCCAAAAGATTAATTTCCCCCCAATACTTAAAAGTTCCGTGTGATGAAGCATGACTCATTCCAGGTCAGCAATTTAACCTCTGCTTCACATCTGTCTCCTTTCTTATCTTCCCCAACTCACTCTTCTATTCTCCTCTCTCAGGAGTCAGAGAGTGGTTCCTCTTGGAGGATTCGTTGTTATTCTTCGGACTGTGTGTGCTATTTCTTCTCCAAGGAAGTCCAGACTATCACACACTTCTCAGTATGAAGAATTTTATACATAGTGTCTTCACCTTGTTTCAGAATAGGTTTTTCTCTTCTTCTTCTCTTTCTCTACCTTTTATTATTTATTTATATGGCACTGTGGATTGAACCCATGGCCCTGGCACTAGGCTATGACCCAGTCAATTTTTTAAATTTTGAAACAAAGTCTCACTAAGTTGCTAAGCTGTAGAGGTTCAGTTCAAACTTGTAATCCTCCTGCCTCAGCCTCCCAGAGTGCTGAGATTACAAGTTTATGCCACCAGTACCACCAGGCCTGTCTCTCCTCCACTTTTTATTCTCTTGAGTCATGATTCATTTTTTTTTTACTTGCTGCAATCTTGTACTTTCTGTTTTAATTTCCTCAATGGGAATATTACTGGCTCCCCGCCCCCATCCTATTTTCCAGGTCCGTTCATACTCTGCTCAACAAGCTAGTTTGCATTAGTTCCCACATGTCTGGTTCTTCCCTCTGGCAAGAAGATAAACAGAGCACATTCTGACTCCCCCCTTAGCTTTATTTCTCTTCTTCCCAGGACTGGAATCTGAAATGGAATCCTCATACTCTGGGACATCTCATAGCTGCCTTTGTTGACAAAATGGTTAGTCACACACTTCCCTGCCAAAGAAACAGATACCTGTCCTGGAAGTTCCCCTGTTACACTTCATCCCCCTACCATGTGGAAGGTCAGTCGCATTTCAGCTCAGGATGGGGATGCCCTGGAACCCTTCATACGTGTAAAACCCTCCTCCCATTGGCCAACTGTAATGATTAAAAGTTTAGGTATGTCACTGCTCATCAGGCTTGGCCTGGCGTCCCTGTTACGTGATATTGGGAGTCGGAGGAGGCTTGTTAAAGCCCTCTTTTCTGTTACTTTTAATGATCTGTATGGTCATCTGCCTAACATGTTTAACAATGTTACCAGTAAAACCCCTTAATTTGTCATTTGTCATCCAAATATGAATGGCAGTAGCTTCACAATCAGTACAGGGAATATTCAGGTGTATCTGGAGAGCTAACATTTCAACTTGCAGCAGAGGCAAATGAGAATGACAACACACTTGTAGGCATGTGCTCTGAATGCAGATGGGGTGACGGCCTGTGGGCGCTGCAGAACGCAAACAAAGCTTGTGCTGCAGAGTCACTGCAAAAGATTATAAACATCTTTGCTCATGCCAGGACCTCCTGGCAACAGAATCACAGGAGACATTTCAGTGGAAAAGACTGCTTGGCTTCAGCTCTAATAACCTGAACACAAGCAGGGCAATTAGTCCCAGGCTATGGACTCCAGGGCATGTTTTGGTCACCTTGCAACAACAGTGCCTTTCTCCTGTGATCTAGTGCAACCCCCAAACCAGGGGGTCATCCACATTTCCCCTTCATTAGGAAGAATGGAGTTTTGCTTCTGACACAAACTGTAACACATTAAAACAAATTTTCTCCTGATCTTTTAGCATTTTTTTTTTTTTTTTTGCTTCTTATGAAATGCTTTTTGTGCTTATTCTAGGTTATAGAAATAAGAACTAGAAAAGAAGTATCCTAGAACAAAAGATGTGCCTAATTCTGATTCTGCCATCACCTGAATTGATCTGGGGCTAGTCACATTTCTGGCCCTCTTTTTCTCAGCTGCTGAATAATAGAGTCACCTGTATCATGATGTGTTTGCTCTGAATTCAACCTAGGGTTAGACATTCTAGCACAGAGGTCTTCAAACTGGGGTCGTCATCTGTAAGATGGTCACAAAATCAAGTTTTTAATGGAATGGAATACATAAGACAACATTTACAGAACAAAAACATTCTAAGCACTTTGTGGCTGTGTGTGCACCTGTGAATTGAGAGTTATCATATTTTTACTGTGGACAAAAGTAAAAATGTTTTTAAAACTCTGCCCTAAAACTATAGTGAAGGAAAGCATGGTTGCATGGGGCTGGAGAGAGCAATTCGGAAGGACTGTAAATACACTTAAGGTTTTTTTTTAGGGCGATGGAAATATTCTAAAATTAGATGTGGTGCTTGTTGTATAAATCTGTAAATATACTAAATTTTGTTAAATTGTGCATTTACAGTGGGAGAGTTTATGATATATAAATCATGCCTCAATAAATCTGCTTAAAATAGAACACAAATTTAGTGACCTTCCAAAATTATATAATTTTTTTTTTCCTGGGGGAAAAAACTATAGCTTTGATTAGATTATCAAGAAAATCCAAGATACGTAAAACATAATTTTAAAAATCATTTCATCAATCAGTTTCTTCCTAGCAATAAAACTGTGATTATAAAATCTTAAAGTGCATTTCCTCAAAATGAAATTATAAATACTTTTGCTTCTGAAGCCTTTCAAGATTCTATTTCATCATTTCTTGGCCTTAGGCTAGAATCAAGTGCGCGAACCTACTTACCCAACAACTAAGTAAGCTAGGTTATATGTGTAGAAATGTTTCAACAAGTAATCACTGTGCACATGTGAAGTTTTATTTTAAAATCATGACCATATTTGCAATTTACTTGCCAACTCAATACTGTAATGATGTTTGTATCTGTAAATTATTTTCTCCTTTTGGTGATTTCATGGATGGCAAACCTCACATATCTTTCACAATCATTTCATTGATCTACAAACTCTTTATTGGTGAAGATAAAGGAAAATCAAGAGTTAAAATTGTTTGCCAGAGTTTGGGGAAGGGTTAGTGGAGATGGGGAGGAAGAGGGTGCCTAAAGGATACAGGAATGCAGCTGCATAGAGAGGATAATTTTAGTATTCTTTATAGCACAGTAGGGTAACTATGGTTACCAACAATTAGATACTACAAGATAGCTGGTAGAGAGGATACTGAATGTCAATAACACAAAAAATAATAGGTGTTAAAGGTGATTATCTGGCATTATCTGATCACTGTACATTTATATAATGAAATATCACACTGTATTTGACAAATGTGTTCAATTATTATGTGCCAGCTATATGTATTCATTATATATATATATTCATATATATATTAATATAAAGTTGGGATACAAAGGGACACCCTCCCACAAAAGACTTTGAATATCTCAGTAAACATAAAAACAGACTGGGAATTTTTAAGTAAAGTGGCAATTTGGGGATAGGAGAAGGCATTTCTGGCAGGAGGAATTTTTTATGCAAGAATTTGGGTAGTTTTGTGTGTGGGCAACAAACTCTGATCCGACTACCTTTATGAGGATCTAAGCCTTGAAGGCAAGGACTATGCTAATTTATCTCACATGTGAAAAAGAAGGCTATCTATACCAGGAACTATATTTTAAATTGCAATGTGATTGTACATCGTAAAATGGCTGGTAATAAAAGACTAGATACAATCTACATGCCAATCAAGTAAGGGTTAAACAATTCTTTTAAATTATTTAATTCAATATGTTTAGATGTGCTTTTATAAAATAATATTCAAAATATTCTAATCAATGAAAAAGTAGAATGCAGAATATGCTTTACATAAATAGAAGCTTAACATGTAGTATTTCTGGAAGGATACAGGCAATCTGTACATACTTCCTCTAGGAAGTATGACTGAGCATTACAGTGGAAAGGGAATTTATGAAACTGTAATAGAACAGTTTACATATATATACATGTATATATAGTACATATATTGTATGTATAGACATATTTTATTCTTCTTGAATCTTTTATAAGATTAATTTTTCAACTAAAATCTTTCATAAATAATATGCAAAGCAATTCAGTACCATGATATATTCAGTTCTTTCACACACCTTATTCTATTTAAGGGAAAGTTGAAGAAATGAGTGAAATGAACAAGGTAACATAGCTAGAGATTAAATAGTATATCTAATATTTCATCTAAATCCCCAGGCTCCATGTCTACTGATTTTTTTTTTTTCCACAGCTCTACAGACCAAGTACATATGGATATAAAACCAGAGTACATCTTAACACAATGAGTTTCTATACTCAGGCACAATGATTTTGTTACAGATAAAGTCAAATTTAAAAATACTTCACAATATTTTCCATAAGCCTCTTGCTCCTTGCAGCTGAAGTTATATGTCAGTATCTTTATTCACCAGGCTCTTCTCTCTGGCTCTGACAGTAGGGGCTGCATCTTTGCGTCAATTCTTACTTCCAATGTATGCATTACTTTCATTCCCACAGCTGTAATTAGCCTCTGCACTCCCAATCTTCCATCTTGGATCTCCCTGGCTACATGCTTCTCTTCCCTCTAATATCCTTCATTCTGTCTTTGCTCACTAAAATCTTAACCTCTGCACACTCTTAGGTCTTTTTTTTTTTTTCTCCAGATACTACATTATCTCCTCTTTAGTCTATCTTGACCTATGCTGCCAACAACTTACAATCCTCAAAAGACTGGGAGGGAAGAGGATTGTAAGTTTAAGCCCAGCCTGAGCAACTTAAGAGTCTGTCTTTAAATATACATAAATACACAAAAAGCTCAGGGTTGTAGCTCTGTACAGAAGTACTGGGTTCAATTCCCAGTACTGAAAACAATAACAACAACAACAGCAAAACACTCAAAATAAATCTCTGCTAATATGATTTCTACTGAATTTGGCTATTTTGATTTTTTTAACCCCACACATTATTTCTAAACTTTACACACTATCTATATTCTGATTTTACCACAGTCCTTAATAACAACTCGACTGCATGTCCCTGATACTAAAATGATAGATAACACACTCCAAGAATTCTTTAACTTAAAGAACGTTCTGCAGCTTACCATACACCATGATTATCAGTTACTAAGATGGAAGTGGTGGCACATGCCTGTCATACAGGCTACTTATGAGGCTGAGATAGAGGGATGGCAAGTTCAAGTTCAGCCTGAGCAACTTAGTGAGGCTTCATTTCAAAATAAAATTTTATAAAGAGCTGGCTATGTGATTCAGTGGTAAAGTATTTGTATAGCATCTGTGAGGCTGCGGAGTCAATCCCCATTATTGAGGGGGAAAAAAAAAAAGCAAGTCTCTGAAGTTATATTTGAATTTAATTCCTAATTCTGTCAATAAGGATGTTAGTTTGGAAGCTTCTTTTTTTTTTGGAATCTTGTTTATCCATTTGTAAAAGAAGAGATAATGCAAAGGGCTTGAAGTGTTAGTGTGTCCAGTCTCAGTACTAAATAAATGCCTTTCTCTTGGCCTCATATTTCCTGCTGTTCTCCATAGGCCTTAAAAACATTATTTGCATTTCCCAGGCCCCTCTCACCCACCTTCCAGCCTCAGCACACATCACCAACATTGAGACTGTACATTTTCATTAAGGAGAGCATTAAAAAATACCAAGTATGTATCCTGCCAAGTGAATAAAGTACCTTGTGTCTTTCCCTTTCTATAGTAGGCTAAAAATTTCCCTCTGATTATAAAAGTCTAAGTTAAGCCATTGATTTAAAGTCTCCTTGTGCACACACACAAAAAATCTATTGAGTATCCACCTATCTTTATAACTGTGGTGGCTGCCCATGGCTATGCCAGAGAATGTATTCCAAAGTCAAGTTCTATATTTAAACTACTGTTCTGAGGACTGTCAGACACCTGTCCTATTTAACAGCTGGAATGTTTAAAAAGTCACAATGTTTTAAAATAGCAAATAATCCAACTGATGTAACATATTTTAAACAGGAGGGGGTTTAGTATTAAAGTTTGTGATTTCAATCCTTTCAATGTTACCTTAATCAAAATATATTCAGATCCAAGGTAATACAAGACTGACTCCAAGCAAAGTCAGAAGTAGATGTGGCTGAACATACATGAGAAGACAAATTTTCTTTCCCATCTCACGTCTATATTTTGATTGTAGTTGAAGGAATTAAGAATAAGTTTATGCCCCTTAAAAGCCCCACTGGAATGGAGAAGAGAAATATTTTAAAAAAACTGTAAAGTGTCAGTAAGTCTTTTGAGCTGAGAGGACTCTTAAGAGATTTTGTTGGCTTTGTCCAACTCTGATTCCCTTTTCAAACAGGGTAGTAAATTGAGGCTCAGAGAGTTACAGTGACAGCCCAAAGTGGATTCTAAAGATTGTCAAAGGAATCATGATGAGCATGGTAACCCATCCTCTTTTGGAGATAATTATTTAAAAATAAAATTGTGACACAGTATCGGTCAATCAGATCTAAAGACATTTCTGCAAAGAATTATTTCTGGAAGGAATTTTGGTTCCTAGTGAAACTAAAAAGAGTAAGGAGTACTAGCTATCTTCCCTTGGTTGTAAATGTAGCCTTCGAGGATGCCACTTCTCTAACTGTGGCAGCTGTATTGCAACTTTCAATAACAAGCTTTAGGAGGAAAACCAATCCCCTGGGTATAGCATGGGGAAGGATGAAAAAGCAGTGATCATTGGTGGTAATGTTGAATTGTTGTTATACTTGAGTACAAATAATTGTCTTTTAATGTTTTACAAGATAAGTAAATTGTGATATTGATAATATTGGTAATCAGGTGTTATAAGATTTATTATCAAACACCTTCCTATTTTTCTCTCAGCCAAAAAAAGTCAGTGTCAATATGATACGTTTATACTAGAGTGTGAGCTCTTTATAAAGCTGAGATCTTATGATTTAGGCCTAGTTATTTTTTTATTTTTGCTTGAAATTACAGAAACCAGCAGTCTACCAAAAAACAGTAGACCTCGGAATGCTTTTTTGTTGTGAAAATATAAATGGCAGACACATTTGGAAAACAATTACAGTATTTTTTAAAGTTAAGAATTTTCATTTGAAAGAATCTACCCAAGACAATCTAATCACAGTCACACCAAAACTTGCATACAAGTGTTCCAACAAGCAGTATTCATATTGACTCAAAACTGGAAGAAACACAGATTTACTTTATCTGGTGATGGCTAAGCAAAGTGGTATAATACTTAGAAAATGGAAGACTATTTAGAATAAAAAGGAACAAGATACTGGTTTTTATAAAACAGATGAAAAGTAAAACATATAAAATGAATGAAGATAAATATAAAATATTACATGGTATATGACAAATTTATATAAAATGTGCAGAAAAGGTAAATACAGAAAGACAAGAAAAGATCAATGCTCCCCTGGGCTGAGTAGGAATGGAAATGCAATAGAAGGTCTGTCACATGGAACAAGCTTAAGGAAATCTGGGCAGTGACTGAAATGTTTTGAAAGTGGATTATAGCAAAGGTTAACAATTCTGTAACCTTACTAAAAACTACTGAATTTAGAACTTTCAGTTAAGAACTTTCAACTTACATTTTTGTTGCTATGAATACTCAATATTCACAAATTTACGGGAAGAAAGGTTTATTTTTCCCCCCACATTTTATTGATATGTATACGTGCAAAATTCAAGGCTTACAATGAGGTTGGGCATTTTGTGCACATTCGTATCTTGTCAAGGTGACAAGGGCTTTCCACCTCTCCTTTTGTCCCTCCCCCTACCCACCCGTCCCTCCCTCCTCCCCCACCCTTCCCCCCCTCCCCCCCTCCAAAGGTTTATTTTTGCTCACAGTTTCAGAAGGTCACCGTTCACTCAGGGGCAGCTGGCAGCAATGGAAATACGTGGCAGAGGTAGAGGTGGAGGCAGTTCCCCATGTCTTCACAAACAGAAAGCCAAGTCACATCAAGTCCAGTCTCTCCTCAGAGGAATAAAATGTAACGATCTTTCTTCTTCCTTCTGTTTATACTGCTTGAGTTCCCAGTTGGACCTTCCACATCCAGGTGGGTGGTCTTTCCTTATCCACTGGCCCACAAATCACTCACGCTCTAATCCAGGCTGGTTTACAGTTGCCTAATCTAGGCTGGTTCTCAATTGTCTAATCTAGGTGTGGTTCCCAAATCCAACCCAGGCGTGGTTCCTGATTGCCTCAAATTGACATAATCACTTCAACTGCCACACAGTGGTAAATATGGCATGCAAATTATACCTCAGTAAATCTGTTATATATAAAAAAATGTGCTGGGTTATGGAAACACATTAAGTCATCCATTCAAGGATCTGATGCAGACCACTCTGTCTAGTACCACATCAGAGGGTAAAAAATGTAAAGAAACTCCTGGCAGATGACTTAAGAGACATTGTTCTGACTCAAAAATTAATAGTTAAATTCAAAATAAATGAAGCAAAGAAAAAAATACTAAACACTCAAAGCCAGAAGCAGTCACTGAGAGCTAGATTTTAGAGAAAACACTCTGCAAATGTAGAATTTCACATGGGCTTGGAAAAAAAGAAAGAATCTGGGGCATAACTAAAAACTATTTTACATGTTCTCATGCTGGAGAAAAGTTAGGGAGGGAAATGATTAATGTTAAGGATTAGGTGAGTGTTTCAGTTGGTAGTTAGGACTGTTTACAGGTATTAATGTCTTATCTTTTCTAATATAAGTTTTTCTAAAGCTTTGAGGCCAACATTGAAACTGGCCACCTAAAACATAGTAATTTTACATTGTGAAATAAGAATATTCACAGCTTAGGGGTATAGTTTTGTGCTACAGTATACACTCAGCATGCACAAAGTCTTAGGTTCAATCTACAACATTCCCTCTAACCCAAACAAAAGAATAATCACTTTCAGATATTCTTTTATTCTTTTGATTAGGACTGGTTCCAATTAAGTCATATCGAACAAATTAAAATCACTTACATATTTGGTTTAAACATTTAATTACATTTTAAATTATAAATTTAATAGATTTGATTTTTGCAGTATTTCAAGTGCACAGACACATAACACAAACAAGATTTCAATCTCTTGTAATTTTTAATGGATATAATAAATTATATCTATAAAATATGAACCATATTTTTCTTAAGTATTACCAAACTGATTTTAGTAAATGTTCAATTCTATTATACTTTTTCACTTAATACATCTCAACCAGTTTGTTTCAAATGGAAATCATATGATTAATCACATAACTGAAGTAGCTAAAATGCTAAATCCTTATCCTAATTACAGTTAACCTCCTTTGTTCTTTGACTTGATTCAATTAGTTCCTTCACTGCTGATCAGCCTCTGCACACTTTTCATCTTCTTTAGTCCTGATTGGGTCTTGCATGCCTCTCATACTTTGGTCTGCCTCTAAACATAACCTGTAATTCTTTTAATGACACATTTTGCTTTGCAGAGATCTGCAGGGTCCTCTGTCCTTTAACAATGTTCTCTTGACAACAAACAAGTGACATAGAAATCTGTGAAGTCATAAAAATCATGCCCATGTCATGGAAAGTTCAAGATGAAAGGTAATTTGCAGTGTTAGAATAGCCTGAACAGTGTCAAGAGGGAAACTAGTTCGAAGGGGTTGAGGAGGAAGCCATCCATGACTGGGTGAAGGACTATGAGTTGCATGAAAAGGAATGAGTAGAGAAGACAGAAACTATGATGGCTCCATTCAAGTCATGATAGTAATGCCCAGAGTGACACCCTGCCCATCTGTAAAAAGTGCGCAGAAAAGGAGAGCATGTGCAAAATTAGTGTGTGTGATAGCAAAGTGGAAGAGTCTAAGGTTCATTAACTTAAAAGCACTAAAGTTGATGGTAAAAGTTACATGAAGAAAGAAACTTGGTCCCAGAACCACAGTCATCTCATAGAGAGAACAGCATAGCAAATAATAATAATAATAATAATAATAATAATAATAATAATAATAATATTTAAAAATCTGGAAAATCAAAGGATTTCTAAGCAACAGGCTACTTGCCCCTTAATTTCACACATCTCAAATATCAATAATTCCAGTTAACACTAAGAACTTAACGAATACAGCCCACTTAGTATATGACCAATAAGTGTCTTTTAATATGTGAGAAATCAAACAAAAATATTAGGTTCTTGTTTAGTCAAAAAAGCATGTTTTGTTGTAAGGCTTACAATATAAACTAATCCAGTATCACTCATTTATTACATAAGTGCTTTTTATAAACTTGTTATGTGACATAAAAATGAACTAATTTAACAAAGCAATGGCAGAACTGTTAATTGGATGACAGTATTATGAATAATTAAATAGAAGACAGAAATTTCATTACTGACATATTGACGCATTTACAAAGCTAGAAGATCCTTATCTGTTGCCTGTAAAATCTCTCAAGTTATATTGGAAAAAATCCACCCAGCAATAAAATGAACATTTAATTTTAATTGTAGATAATGAATTGGTTAAAGAATTTAGTGACAGGTTATTAAATAATTTGCATTCACTTGCTGAATACAGCTGCACCGTGCCAAAAAACACCCTCATCTGCCTTGAAATTAAATGTGATACATTTACTAACAAAAAGAGAACATACAATTTAAAAACAAGTATAGAAATTGGCTGATTAAAACTAATACTTTTTCAACACTTTAATTCTCTTTTTTATGAATGATTCAGCATTATTTTAAGAAAAAGACTCAAAAATTGATTTTTCTCTAGCTTCTTTGTGTGAATGTTGCACAGAAATTATAATATTTACCAATTGAAAGTTAATAGTTTTCAAGGAGAAAACTAGAATAGAAACAAAAACAGTTAATCAATGTCAGACCAGGCATGTTTTTAGAGAATATTTTGTCTACACATCTGAGTCTTCTGCTTACTCTCTTGTCTACATTTCTCAACATCACAAAGATTTTCCTTGGGATTTGCAGTTATCATTGTTCAGCTTATGATTTCAAGCTAAATATGACTCAAACTGTTTTCAATTATCAGCCCTCTGCAGACTTTGGTTACCTAAAAGCTACCTTCCTTGCATTTATCTCAGTTAAGCAAAAGCCTAAATGTCAATGATTTTCCACAAAATAGTGAAGACAATCACTGGGTAGCCAGTACAAAGCACCTGATTTTGAACATAAATCAGGTGTTCCTTAATTACAGGTCTTCCTTTCCTTATCTATATTCATTTAGCGGCTGTTAAAACTGTACTCTATCTTCTAAATTATTTGACATTTTCTCCATACAATTGCAAAATCAATATATCAGCTGATAATCAAGATGGAGGTAATAAAAATCCTGAGGCAAACTCTATGAGTTATTAGGTTTCTGGTGCATCAGTCTGGCTTGGGCCAACTTTTAGGTGACTGATTTTATCGCAGGATTAAGAAGGAATCTATGTAAACTGATGATGTCATTTGAGTAAAATCTGTAAAATTTGAAATAAGCTTAGTGTTAATAAATAACAAGAAACACAGTTCAATGGTTAGAATGCTCATTTAGTGTACCCAAAGCTTTGGGTTTAATCCCCCACCAGTGCGAAAAAACCAGCCAAGTATGTGTGCTTGTAATCCCAGCATTTAGGAGGCTGAGGCAGGTGGATTTCTTTAAGTTTTAAAACAGCCTGGGCTACATTTTGAGTTCAGGACCATCCTGGACTACAGAGAAAAACCCTCTTTCAAATAATAGTAATAATGTTAAATATGTTAATTATACAACATAGACATCAACATCTACCACAGACATTGGGTGGTATTTGTAACATGTGACAACCTCCAGTCTGTCAAAATTATGTGAAGCTAAAAATATACCAAGTGAGGAATGTTGTTGAAGACAGACTGTTTCTCTGAGATGTTGCCATGCCTGTGTGACAGATGGCAGAGAGGCCAGTCTCAGCTGCACCAAGAATCGATGGTACAGAGGCAGGGTGAAGGAGACCTGAGAGATAGAGGAGGGACTTACAGTAGGAATAAGGAGTATCTTTAAGAAGGTGTATTAATGGTTTCTGAAAAAGAAAAATAACATTGAGGGCTACAGGAATGGCAATGTCTAAATTTCGCCTTATAACAAGATCTAGTTTATAACTGTAATAATTTTATTTATACAGTTTTTGGAAGTCTGAATAAAGATTCTGACAATGCTAAATTTCTTCCCTGAAAGTTCAAGCATTGATAATTCAGAGGGCCTACTAATAAAGTTTGTGAAGCAAACTACTACACAAAAATATTATTTTAGTAATGCATTTGCAGACTTGCTCATTAACTCTGTGTAAATTTAGTTTGTAATTCCTGACTCTATATTTAAACTCTCATCAAGCATAAAATAATCATACTCAACCTAAATACTCATTTCAGAGAAAAGACGTAGTTATTTTTTTAAAATAACCAACACATATCTACTTTAAATCCTCACTAAAATTGTTCCCAAATGCTACGACTTCTGATTGATGGTAGTTTTTAAGGAAAAAACTAGGAATATTTATATAAATTGAGTGTTCCAAATAAGTATTGTAAATATTTGTTTAAATATACATTTAGCACATTGTAATTTACAGAAAACCATCCCAGAGATCTTTTAGTTTTATCTTCCCTTAGTCCAGCTGAAAGACAGTGATGGATATTAAATCTTTGGGTGTCTACAATCACAGTGCAAATTTAAGAAATTAAATCCAGGTCTCCTAACTCTTGGGCCATCTTCCTTCTTGCTACATCACAATCAGAAAAATAACTTGGAGGATATAAGTAAATACATTAATGATATGAGAAGAAAGGCTTTAATGATGACATATTTATTCTGTTCAATTTTACACTACAGGTAAATATATTTAAAATTAGAACACAGAAAAGTCAGGAAGCTTATGCTAATATGGTCATTATATGTTTGCAAATTTAATAAGCACTGGATTCAGCTTCCTTGATTTAAGTTATATTTTTTAAAATATAGGCCAGTCACTGTGATGTACATCTGTAACACTAGCTACCATGGGAACCTGGGTAGGACTACAAGTTTGAGGTCAGCCTGGGTAACTTAAGAGAGACCTTGTCTCAAAATAAAACGAAAAAAGAAGGAGGGCTGGGAATATAGTTCAGTGATAAAGCATTTATCAAGTATTTGCAAGGCTCTCATTAGACACTTCATACAAATTAGTTCTGGAAGTTCTTTTAAGCAATAACCTAAAATTTAGGATCAGCTTTGCTGTATTATGTAGGCATAGCAGGATTAGTAGTTTACCAATTCCTTAATTTTGCGTTTTTAGTGAAAGAATATGGTCAACAGTCCAAATTTACATAAGACACTATACAAAAGTGCTGATTGTGTTTACAGTTGTTATGTTTTCTCATGTTCAAGAAGTGTATTTATCCCTAAGGCCTAGATGACAAGTGAGTACTGTGAAGTCTGCCCTATGAAATTTAGGATTCATTGAAGTAATTGGTGCAATGAATGCGGGCTGTTGCCGATATCATCCTAGACTTAATCAAGTCACTTACCTAATGCTCTAAACAAGTATTTATCACATGCTATGAAGAATGTTATTTCTGTTTGACCCATAAAATGGCTTAGAAATTATAGCTTCTTTGATATGATTAAATACATATCTAGTTGGCTAAATTCTGTTTGACGAAAGTAAAAATGTAAGCCAGTGATTTTACTTGTTTAGCTTCCTAAAAATAATTATGTGAATACAATCACAATTTTTTTCACACAATACTTACTAGAGATATATATAAAAATAATAAAATGTGCTGTACTTTCTCATATAAAAAGTGCTTCTTTAACTTTAAACAGATGCAATATTTAGAAGACTAATCTATTTTCAAATGTAGCCAAAATTAAGATATCTTACTTGGATTTTTTTCATTTTTAATCATCTTTTGTATCTTTAAATTTTTCCTTAAGTTTTTTTCAGATAGCCACAGTTAGGTCTAATTCTTTCTTTTTTTTTAAAACCTTCAACGGAGATAGAATATTGGGTGGTATTTGTAGCATGTGACAACCTCCAGTAGACAAGAAATTGACCACCAGTTTTCAAACAAATGTTTTGTGCTTTGAAGGATGGATTTGTTTCCAATGAAACTGGCTATGCTACTGAAGGCTCAAGACTGTCACGTTGATTACAGATAGAGTGGTAATCAGTTTCCTCTTATGGCCCCTTGTTGTAACTGTACCTAATAACACACTCACTTCATATCCCTCCCACTATTGCTTTATGAATGAGATGCAGGAGAATGGTGGGATGTGAGGTTAATAATTTCTTTCTCTCCCAATTAAGTCCAGAGGTAATCATGCATAACTGTCAATTAGAGCCTTATCTGAAGTTAATTATTTGACCAGGTCCAGTTATAAAGAAAGCTAAAGAAAATCACCTTGATTTGAGGTATCCATATGACCAGATGAATATCAGGGACCTATTAATATAGACTAAGTAGAAAATACATTTGGGAGAATAATTGGAAATTACTAAGCACATCTCATTCTACGTATCTTTTTTCTCTTTTCTTTCTCATTTCTTTTTCTTTCTTTCCTTCTTCCCTTTCTTTCTTTTTCTTTCTTTATATTTTATGGTCTTACTCTATAGCCCAGATTTGTCTTGAACTTGTGATCATCCTGCCTCAGCCTTCCCAGTGCTAGGTTTAGAGGCATGGGCCACCCTACTCAGCCACTCCACACATTTAGAAACTTATTAGAGATCAAATCAGTTATACTGAAATTAATCTCATTTAGACTCTCACCCCCACTAATACTATTCACAGCTTCAACTATTTCTTTATACCATGTGCACAGAAAATAAACTAGGGATCAAGGAGAGTATGGAAGGAAAATGTAAAATCTCTAAGCAACAGGTTATAAACATGTTCATAATATATTTTAGAAATCATTGAAAGGATGACACAAATTACACTATAGGGAAACCTCTTGTTCAAGTTCACTTATTTTTTACAAGTGTTTGGCTCTGATCTTAGTGACTCTCTTCACGTTCTCAGAAGAAACGATAAGTTACATTAAAGAGACAGGGCTCAGTCACAAACTCAGCTTTGTTTAGCAATTCTAAACCATGGCCATGCCAAAAAATTTCAAGGTGCTTCGTAAGAGATGTACAATCACTTGCCAGTTGTAATGTAATCTGTGGTCCCAAGATAAGAATTGAAAGCAGAAGGAAACAAGTGAGTCATTACAAAATACTAACTTCTATTTTTTGATAAGAGAGTATAAGGAAATTTTTGCCTATCTTCATTTCTAGTCATTTCCTATGTGAATATGCACAAAGAATGCAGGTGTGGTTAATAAAACAGAAGCTATTTTAATAACATCATGAATGTATTGTTAAACTGTTCATTCACTACAATACAATGTTTAAAAAGTTACATAATAAAATATTCAAAAGTTAAAAAGACAATTCTATTTTTGCTAAGTTCTTGATTTGGAATCCTCTCATCTGTCTATAAGCATACCCTGTAGTATGACTTAAATTGTCTACAATGAATCTTTCAATATTTAAAAGTTTTTCTTTTCCTTTCTGGCGCCAGGATTAGTGAGTAAGTATATAGTTACTAACAGGGCTTTGTAAAACACTTAGAGGAAAACTGGACAAGAATAAACCCCCTTTATTTTTTCCTTCAAAATTCTGAAGTTTTTGGACTTCCAGTGTCCTAGTACAGAGTCAAACTTTGATCTCTTCCTTCTCATGGCTCACAGGCTTGTTGGCTATGACTGACACAATAGCCTGTGGCCTTTGTACACTTCAACGTTCTGTGTCTTATGAACACACAAAAAACCCAAAGGAATGCCTGAAGAAGATGATTATTAGAATGGTAAACATAGATCTTGGACTTCCAATGAGATATTCTGTGATAAGTTTAATTTCAAGATACAGACCTCTACTAGTACATATAAAATAAGACTGTCAATAGGATTATTAGAAAAAAACAGTTATATGCCACTGAATTTTACATTCATGGTCAATACTTCTTATCACTAGCTAATGGTTATCAAACATTTTCTATATAAGGACATTGTTGTACCTACTAGCTAAGTAAGTTTTCACAATAATCTACTGAATAAAAATTATTTTCTTCTCAATTTTACTAATAAATTAAACGGGCCATAGGCAGGTCAAGAATTTGCCTAAGATCATATAATCAAGACATGATAGTCTTAGTCTACAACCCATGTTTTTGCTCATTATAATAATCAGTCTTTGTTCTTCTATCATTTAAGCCATAGATATGAACAGATATTTCTCCTAAAAATGCTGAAGACACATTGGAACTACTTATAAATTTTGCAGCACTCTCTGAATGACATTTGTATTGTTGCTTATTTTTCTGAAAACTACCCCCAACTCTCTTTGCATCCATATGCTACAAGGAAATACCAATTTGACCCTGTCTTCTAAACAATAATGTACTGATTCCTGAAGGAGCACCAGACTCAAGATGAACCACCAAGACCTTATCCAGGATACAAAGAGTAGGTTGAGGTTTCCAATTTTGAACTGATTAGCTTTTGAACACTGAAAATGCAAACTCTGAAGTTGTGACTGTCTACTATCACATAGGCCAGTTAGGTATTGGCAAAAGTGACATATTACAATTTCAAGACTTAGATCACAATAAGCCTTGCTTTATTGTGTTAGTCATCTTTCTGTTATTAAAACAAAATATCTGAAACAATCAATTGAAAGATGAAAGGTTCATTTTGGTTCACAGTTGTGGAGTTTTCAGTGCATAGACATTTTGCCCATCAATTTTGGGCCAGTGCCAAGGCAGCATGGTGGGAGCACATTGCATATGAAACTGTTCACTTTATCTTAGCTGAGAAGCAAAAGAAACAAAAAGAGAGGCCAGGTTCTCAATATCTCCTTCAGGGGCACAACCCCAGTGACTTAACTTCATCTGCTAGATCCCACTTCCTAATGGTTCTATCGTCTTCCAATTTTATCACAGGCTGGGATCAACAGCTCAACACATGGGCTTTTGAGGTACATTCATGATCCAAATCATAGCACATATGTACACTTTTTCTCATTAACATACCCTCTCCCTGAGTTCACACTCAGTTAGTTTGCTGAAGTTTAAGGAGCTAGCCATCTATGTAGCCCTGGTCAAAATCAATCTAATATCTAGGCCCACCTGACCCACAATCTAACCAAGGAGGTAAGAAGCCCAGATGATGTCATCCAATCATAGTTTAAATCAGCAGCTAACCCATAAATTTATGAAAAATTGTAAATGATTGTCATATGGATAGACTGTTATGTAACATTTGGCTGATGCCTGCAACATTTCCATCCATAGTTCTTAATGGCTGGACTACATCCCATAAAAGGGTTCCATGATCACATTTGTCATATGCGTTTTTATTTGTACTACAGTTTCCTCATTTGGATTTCTAATATTTGGAGTAAGAAATCTGATGAGTTTTACAGGATCTGAGAAGAGCAGGAACATAATTTTACCTTTACACAGTATGCCATAAGAAGAAACCAGACCTATCATGTGGTGGATCAAGGAGACTGGGCAAGGGGAGATAAGGGTACATTTAGGATCAAGTCAAGAAAACAAAAACTAAAGAAGGTATGATAATTGGAACAAAATGTTTAATTCACAAAACAGGTAGAAAGAAGAAAATAAGGAAGGCGAAGGAGTAGTAGATGCTGAAAACAAAAGGGTGATGACCAAAGATTAAAAATGGCTAATACTCCTGAGTCCAGTCTCACAAGCTGTTCCTGCCACTGTCATTATGAAGACACTAATATAGTCTGCTCTAGATCTGTTAATGAGGAATCCCTCTAACCAGTGATGAAACTTTAGCAATGGTGTCACTTTAGCAAATGCCATCATTACTGCTCAAGAGAGGCAGAAATTAGAAGCCACGGGTACATTCATTTCCCCAACTTCTGTTTTCTAATATCCTACTAGTAATTAGTAGCTTTTATCAGAAGCTTGGCAGCAAGGGCGTCTGGGGACTATAACTTGCAGAATCCCATCCTTGTAGAATATTAGCGAAGTGAAACAGGGAGGAACAGAACACAAAGCAGACAGATCAGTGATTGGTACTGAGAGGAAGAAATAAGACTTTAAATCTCTTGGAGGACTGTTAAATGATCCTACAACCAAGATAAGGTAAAAAGAAGCTGAGCTACTTCCTGTCAAGAAACCCTGTGGGGCTGAACAAGTTTATAGTACTTTTACCATCAACAGGAAACCAGAGGGCCCACTCCTGGATGCGTGGCTCACACACAAACTAACTTAACAAAACCCTGGAGCAGAGAAAGGAAATCTGAAAATGACAAATTGACTTTTCCATCAGTCTAGCAAAAGGAAAACTGGGAGGGGATTAAAGTTTATTTGGAGAATCAGAAGTATCTAACATTTTTTACAGTCAAAGTATTCAAGTGAAAGTTACACAACACAATAAATGGTGCCATTCCAGGATGGCTCATGACTTCATACAACATGACATGGAGAGAAAAAAAATGCTGACCAATTTAATGATGCATCCCAGGGTTGCACTGTTGTTACACGTTCAGATGCCCTGACACCTGGGTTCGTCCTCCCACTGGAACATGTCACCACCACAGCTTTTGCTGCTGAATTCTTGTAGCATGTGTGTGGAGTCATCTATTTTTTTGGTAGTGATATTGGCAATTTATTTTTTAATTATGTAACTAATACTTGATATTGCATCAACATAAAAATGTACACATATGTCTAAAGCATGAAAAAAAGTTTCCCCTTGACATCTCCTCCTGTAGTTAAGACCCTCCTCAAAGGCACCAGAGTCTGGAGCTCAGACTATTAATCAACAAATAAGGACCTTGATCTTGGACCTTTTGTGAAACTCGGCCAATTGAAACTCCCAGGGAGAAGATCAAAGCTCACACAAACTGTCAAAGGAGTAAACTGGATTTTATTGTTTGTTCTGTAGTAAGAGTTCCTACTTTAAGGGTAGACTAGTCCTTTCATTTGAAAATCCTGACTAGATCATTTAATAATGCAAATATTGAGTTGATCTCTCATCCAAGGAGATGTTTGAGATAGTGAGCCCTCAAAACTTGATAGTTTTATTATAATCAAGATTTTCACAATGTAGGAGGGTACCTATCTCGACATTAAGTGTTGTTATTCTGTGGCAGATATTACTCTCTTTGAGGAAAATATTTTTTATGTTTGGCTAATTTCTCTGTTCTAAATAAGTCACTTGTTCTACGGGTGAGAGTACATTACATCTCAAACAGAAGGCTTTCTCTTTGTTTGGTTTTGTAAACTCACCTGCGGGAGATTCTGAAGTGAGCACTGCAAAACTGGAGGAGCTATTTTTTTGAATCACTAAATATGGAAGTGTTGTTTTGAGGCCCATAAAATATTGACAGCCTTCTAAGCACAGTTACAATTTATATAAGTATATACCAGAAAAACATTTTTAGAAGTACATATACCAAAAATTTAGGTCCAGAGATACACAGCTATCTCTGTGGATAGCTAGCTCTACCCTGGAAACCCCTGAGTCTCAACATGTAGGATTAAGAGTGCTTAAAATTTATATTGTTCTTTTTCCTTGGAGTATTTGAGTATTTCATAATTTTTTGTGATATACACATACACACACACACACACACACATATATGTATGGTGTGTGTGATGCTCCTAGTTCTAGTAGTACAATTTTTAAAATAGTTCATTCCAGACCTGAGGATATAACTTAATTATAGAACACTTGTCTGTCAAGCATGGAAAGATAGAAATAAAAGAATGTACATCATACTATCACTCACGATAAATATATGCTTAACTTTGGCTTATATGATTATTTTTAAACAGTCTGTGTAAACATTTCTTATTTTGGAATATCATGAGTTAAAATATAACTTCCATTCATTTATGATTGAATTACCAATAGATGCAGCATTTGGGTGTGTACTAATAATTTGGTAATCAACCTTTGGTCATCTCTCCTGGAACATACCTTGTCTTTGCTTAGGAATAAAATGATAGGTCTGTGATTAGAGGACTCATCCTATCTGTAGGCCACCCAAAATGCTTGTTTGTTCCTTTTTGCTACACTGTCAATGACCCTTCAGGTCTCTGGAGGGTACATAAGTCACAAGAATAAAAATGAAATCACCTGTATCTTCTATTTGATCTGGGAAGAACGTATCTCCATAGGATATTAACACTGGAGCTTCTTACATAAGTACATATAACGTGACCAGTTATCTAGATACAAGAAAGTTCTCAACTTTAGATATGGCCAGGCCATTTTCCTAAATAAAGTTTAGAAAAAAATAAAGCGTTATATTATAAATGAGTAAATTATATGATAAGGAAGATATATAGCAATAATTGCTTCAAAATGGGATAGAACATGAAAGTAGCATTATAAAACAAAGAAAACACAATATTCTGAAATTAATAAGTATTTCTGAATAAATAAATAGGTAAATAAACAATAGCTTGAACACAGGAAAACATTCAAGCAACTAGCAAACCCTGAACTTTGGAAAAGTATAAAGAAAATAGTCTTTATGTACTGTAAGACTGCAAATGATTTGTATGGCAAGTATCAAGAGAAAAAAAGACTTCTACAAATACAAATATCAAGTTATGAGGTGTCTTACTTTTCATCGCTGGGACAAAATATACAACATCCACAGTTTAAAGGAGGAAAGACTTATTTAGCTCCTCGTTTCAGAAGGTCTCGCCGTCATTCACCGGGCAGCCAGCAATGGTCAAGACACATGGCAGAGGCTGGAAAGAACTGCTGCAGTTGCAGACAGAAACCAAGCGAAGCAGGAGCCAAGTGAGTCTGGAGACTCAGGCAAGGCAAGAGCTTTCCCAGGAAGAAGTTGTAACCAGTTTCTTCTTCCTTTCTTTACTTAGTTCAAGCTATTAGTTGAGCCCTTCCACAATCAGAGTGGGTGCTTCTCCATCACTTCCTGGTCCACAAATCAATAACACTTGAGAGCTCCTACCTGGAAACCCCTGAGTCTCAACATGTTGACATCAATATTCCAGTTCACACCCCAAGCATCTGCCTCTTGGAGCCAAGCTCTACCTCCCAGTAACACACAGTTCCACTATTAGCCTACTACATCCAAACACATGAGGCTTTTGGAGGACATTCCTGACCCAAATCATAGCACTCTACTGATACATGTATCACGTTATGAGGGCAATGTTTAAGATCTAAGAATGGAATCTGAGGTAGTCATTTCTCAAAATGATCCCCAAAGATTCCTGCTGCCTAGTGTGCATATCCTTTGCAATTCTCTCCCACTGTTTTAGTTACTTCCTCATTGCTGGGACAGAATACCCAACATTCACAATTTAAGGGAGGAAAGATTCCTTTTAGCTTTCATTTCAGAAGGTTAGAATCCATACATGGGTAGCTGGCAATGGTAGAAGCACACAACAGGGGAAAAAGTGGGAGACGAGCTGTTCTCAGCATGGCAAACATGAAGCCAAGTGAGGGAAGAAGGGCAGAGCTACACTTCGAGGTCCTGTCCCAGTGATCTGCCCCTTCTGGGTCAGCCCCAGTGTTCTACCCTCTCTGGCCAGGCCCCACTCTCCAACAGCACATCAATATTTTACAAATCCAAATATATGAGTATTTTTGGGTACAGATCCAAACCATAACACCACATTATAATAGAATTAGTTTGTGTGGCCCATAGAATACGGCAGAAGTAATAATCTGTCACTTCCAAGGATATGTCATAAATGCAGTACTATAGTTTCTGCTTCACTCTCCCTTTCCTCTCAGTTAATTCACTGTAGCAGAAGCAAGCAGCATTATGGAAAGGCTCTACAGTAAGAAAATGAGGGCGCCTGCCAAGAACCACATGACTGAACTGAGAAGCAGCTCCCTTTGAACCAACCCTTCAGAGAATTGCAGCCCCATCTAACAGCTGAACAGCAACTTCACGAGGGGCCCTGGGCCAAAGACACCCAATTAAACCACTCCTAGACTCCTGACCATCAGAAACTGTTCAATAGCAAGTGTTTGTAGTTTTTAGATATTAGCTTGTAGGGTAATTAGTGTTACAACAATACAACAATAGATAAGTAATGTAGTAAAGAAGGTCTAGCACAAATATAGAGACATAGGTGTATATACTAATACTTTGAGAAAACCTAAAACTTATAAAATCCTGTAAGGCCTGGGCTTTCCATCCCACTCATTCCTTTCTCTTCAAAAGTTTTTGACATGTTTACTAGAAGATTTTATTCTCCTGTGGTGACAAATTTCTAATTGTGTAACTAAGTCCATAAAAAATAGGTTTAGTTTCAAATAGTTTAAATTTTTCTCTATAAATATTAATGTCCTATCACAAATACTGGAAATACTCTTCTTATAACAATAACAAAATTCATTATGTGAGAAACATGATTTTACATGTAAGTAAATCTAGATGAGAGCAGCTGACAAAGTTTAAGATCTTTTTTATCACAGAATTATCGTTTTATAATTTTGACAATAAGGAAATTTCTAGCTGATTCAAACTTGAGTGTTTTTTGAAGACAGCATTTCCTTTGCAGATCCATGATGAAAAACAAGGAAAGGAGTTGTAATCTACTCAGAAAAGAGAAAATTAGGCTTAGAAAATGCTATTTTTATTAAGGAAAAATGTCAAAATAATTTTCTTCTATTAGTTTAACAGTGCAAACTAATTGTAACAAATATCTCTAACTTCAAATGGATGTGATGAGTGATGCAAATGTGATGGGAAAGGCAGGTGTAATCTCTCTTCCCTCTCTTCCTTCTCAACAGCTTTTCCCACCATTTACTAGACTTACAGGGTCAAGAAACCTCAGCCCTTAGCCCCAGATTAATATTCTACTAATACTGAAAACATGAAATACTGAGTGTACAGGGAGATGACACAGGATTGGGACCGATTTTGATTTTCTCAAAATGATTGGATCTACGACATGCAAACTTAAGTGTGGTATGTGGCTGTATAAGGAGCAGTGGACGACTGTTGGGTGAGAGGAGGTGATGAGTCTGAAGTGCACAGACCAGTGTACTCAGGGGTCAGGAGAATGCTTCCACCTTTGTCCTGAAGATATTCCTGTGATACAAACTATTCTTTTTGTTTAGTTTAAGGGGGTTTGTACTGCTTAAAAATAAGAGTTCTATTTAATATGGAAATAATGTAGTAATTAATTCTAAACAGATAAAGAAATTGGAAAAGATGTAGCTACATAGCTATTCATTACAACAATGGAAATACTTGAAACATTCAACAGCAAAGGAATAGTGCATCTGTTATCTGCCCAATATAAAACATCCTTAGGAGAATATTGAATATGTATGTAGTAAATGTTAATTAAAAAAAAAACAAGTTTGAAAGGGTTGTGTTCTATATGATTCCCCTTGCGTTTTTAGGTATATAAGTATACAAAAAATGATGACATCATATAAACAAAAATGTAAACAGTGGTTCTACCTGAATAGAAATTGTAAAATTTTGCATTTATTCATTTTTAAAAGAAATTCTCTTATCAATAGGGAACTTACACATATCGTTAGCTTAAAAAAAAAGTTCCACACCAAAACAAATGTTAAAGTACTAGATAGGCTAAGTTTTGAACCACAGCTGAGTTAGCAGAACTGAAAGACATAAGATTTAAAAAGCAAGAACTCAGCAGTAGTTCAATGTCAGCTGCAACCAGGTAGTACGGTGGTCATGAGAATGTGAACTGGAAAAAATCCCCTGCAAGTGAATTATAATTTGATTGTCATAGTTCTACTGTGTAGATAAATAACAGGCTTGTAACAAATTGGATGAACAAGATGTGGTTTGTAAGGCTCACTTATTTCTGTGGGCAACCAGTCATTGTCTCAAATTTCATTCACACGGTTGGTACCTGTTTAATCTACAGTGTCAATCCCACAGATAGCAAACTTCCCGTAGAGAGATGATATATGCTAACATCTCAGCACACTGTGATAAACTGTCATTTACATTTAAAGCAGATGGTTGAAAAGCAGCAAAAGGAAAATATTCCTGAAAAAGTAGAAAATGATCAGAATCCATGTTGAAAACATTTTCGCAAAAAAATGATATAAACTATGACTCATTCAAATTTTAAAAAACAAATTTAAGCTCTCTCTCTAAATACCTACTTGGCATCTCACCCCTTCCAACCTACTTTATACCAAAGAACTTCAATCACAAGTTGAAGTTGGCAACACTTCAAAAATGCTTTTCAACAGTGCGAAAACCTTTTTTTGGAAACTAGGATTAGCTCACCACAAATATGGGTATGTAAAAGTAGGCACTAGGTTATGCAATATTTATTCAAATGGAATTCTTCAAATATTTTTTGAGAGGTACTTTTCAATAATGTCATTCTGTGGACCAACATCCAGAGAAAGTGCTTGAGTATTCTTAAGCATTAAACACACATACCTGTCCAAAAGCAGGACATCAGATTTTCTATGCAGTTAGAGATTAATTTCAATAGTTTATTTGAAAGTAAGATGAACTCTGGATTTCTAACATGAAGGTTCTCTTTACTAGCTTTTCTCATTTCTTTTAAATTCTGAAAAGTATTACTATACCTGGATCTACAAGCATCTCATGTCTCTCCTTCAGGTCACATCTAGCAAGGCTGCCACTTGTCGGGAGTGCGCTGTCTCCTTCTATGTGTACTTGCACAGTGGGCCATCTGTATTACCACCTCTGTCTCTTCACTGTCTTGTCTATTTCTATCTTGAGCCTCCAGTCTGGTCTCTGACTTGATGGTACAATTGAATTACATGTTCTCCCCCACTCACCTGCCCTACATATTTCTACTTTCCTGAGTGCTCCAGGGATAATTCTTTTTCCTCTGAAATCTGACCATTAACTATAATTCATTTGATAGGCCATATGTCATAAGCTCTTCTTTTACAGAAATCATCTACTCTCAAGATTTCAACTCTCATTTGATTCCTGTATCTTAGTTCCAACTGCTAAAATTACCAATAAGTTAGGGCTTAATCTAAAATAGAATCTATCATCTGGTCATCAGAGCTGATTATTGTTTTTGTTCATTGTTTAACTAAATTTCGTCAATTCTTTCACTAAGTCTCTCCATCTCTTGATCTCTGTCTCTGTCTCTCTGTCTCTCTCTTTCTCTCTCTGTCCCCCCTCCTCGTACCCCTCACTCCATTCTCTTTGCAACTGCTCTCAGGTTATGGCATTGTTAACACATTGATTTCTCCTTGTTTAACAATGGATTTCTTAAAGGAAAGATGTAGCATCACAAAGATTTTTGGTACAGGAATCCCAAGAAGTACCACAGAGTGGGAATGGAAAAGAGAAGAGTTCAAAGATGTCTTATGAAGTTGTCTACCACTGTGTATAACTAATGCTTGATCTCACCAAGATCTACAAACAAGCCTTATGAAATGCATCTCAAAATCCACCTGGGAGATTAAAAGAAGAAATATTTATTTACAATTTTGTTTCCCATTGATTATAGATAGCTACTGACAATAACTCCTTATGAATGCTCATGCATAAGTTTGTGCTTTCTTCCCTTCTTATCTTTCTATCTTTATTTAGGTCAGGACATAAATCAAGTATTTCCAAATTCCTTCAGAATGTAGAGATGGGTCTTATCTTCAGGTTCATCAAAATAAGTTATAATTTCCCTTAAGTAAATGAAACTAGCTTTACATTGCCAGTAATTTTTTGCTATGGCTTTAAGGTGCAATCAAACTTTATTTTATTTTAATTAAAGAATACAGCACAGGGGCTGGAGGAATGGCACAGCAGTTAAAGTGCTTGTCTTGCAAGCACAAGGCCCTGAGTTTGATTCCTTAGCACCACGTAAAACTGGGCATGGTGGCGCATGCCTGTAATCCCAGCACTTGGGAGGCTGAGGCAAGTGGATTGCCATGAGTCCAAGGCCAGCCTGGGCTCCCATAGTGAGTTCAGGACCAGACTGGGCTACAAAGCAAGATCATGCCTCAAAAAAAAAAAAAAAAAAAAAAAAAAAAAAAAAAAAAAAAAAAAAAAAAAAAAAAAAAAAAAAAAAAAAAAAAAAAAAAAAAAAAAAAAAAAAAAAAAAAAAAAAAAAAAAAAAAAAAAAAAAAAAAAAAAAAAAAAACAGGATATCTGAGTTGCCTGATAAGGAAGTATTTATAGTAAGTCTGACATGAGGGGTCTAGGAAGGAAGAGATGTCGGTGCCTTTTACTGAAAGAGAGAAGGCAGAGAAGAAAGTTTGGAGATACTGTAGAGTTAAGAGTTATGTGGCTTTTGCTGCCTCTGATAACAGAATTCAACATTGGTTCTGACTCCCTGGCACTAGCTGTTTTAGCTGAATTTTTGCATTATCCTTAAATAAGAATCCTGCCTAGCCTTTGCCAGACTCCCTCACATCAGAGGACCAATAGTAACAAGCCATCCATGTACAACCTCTGGTCAACTGTCCAAGGCCAGCTACCTGCAATGCCTAAATTCATGAAATAAATCCATTTACATCAAAACCTCTGTACTAAAATTATAAACCACCAGTCATTCAGAAGTCAGGCTTCTTCCTGACCTCTCCAATTTGCAAATCTTTGGCTTTGTCCCAGTAAGTCCTGAGAGGACCATCTGTTCAGCTGAGTGCAGATTTTTCAGACTATTCATCTCTTAGAAAGCGGAAATAATGTATCATGAAAAACAGCGTATAATACACAAAAATAGCAATAATCAATCTCTTTAAGATCCCATCAAAGCTACACAATAAAAATGCCTAGACTCTGAGCCACACGGGCAACCCACACTCCGGGTTCCCCTTCTGACTAGCATAAGCTTTACCCTGTCTTTCCTCTTCTATAAGTTTCCCAATAAAGCTTTCTCTTCACACACAAAAAAATCCCATAAAGAAAAAAAAATGCTGATTAGCCTCAGCAGTTTTCAAATATTGAAAACAGTCTTCTCTACTTGAATTAATATACTGAAAAGCCTGAAAAAAAAACACTTTTCAAAATAGGCCTTAAAAACCATTGAGAATTACCATATAAATTTGAATTGTGTAGGTCACCAGTATGATAATTCAGGCTACCCTCAATTATCTTGGCAGTTTATACAAATTAGTGCTTCCTATCCTGAATTATCCAAATAATTGTGTTTTAGACATGAGCCACTGTCTTTTTTATTGTTAATGATGTCCTAATTTGGAATAGTATTCTTTAAAAAGTAAGTTTGGATTTGACTTCTCTCAGGAAATAGAGAAAAGTTAGTAAGTCTTGCAGAATCTCTTGTATTATACTAGCTGTCAATAGATCAGGAACAAATTTCATATTCACAAAGACAAAGAATAAAATTGTTCTTTGTTTTGATATGGATAGTCACAAATCTTTTTTTTTTTTTAAGATAGGATATCACTCTGTAGCCCAGGCTGGCCTTGAGCTCACAACAATCCTCCTGCCTCAGTCTCTCAAGTGCTGGGATTACAAGTGTTCGCCACCACGCCCAGCTTATGTGGTGCTGAAGAATCGAACTCTGGTTACTTAGTGCTTGATTTAGGGCTTGCTAGCACTTTCACCCCTGAGCAATTTCTCCCGCCTGACAATCCTTATTTTCTAGCTTGAAAACACTTAATCAAATAATGAAGCTAAGTGTTTTTAAAATTATTTAATGATTTAATTGAAAATACTGTGATTATTTATAATAACTATTTTTCAAAGCTGCCAAATGAGTTTTTCTCATGATTTTTGGCAGCATTAGGTCACCTATATGAATGGTGACTTTTTTTCATGTCTACTGAAAAAATCAGTGAGGAGGGGTCCTTAGCTCTAGAATTCACTATTTCTGGTGGTCTAATGATTTTAAACATACTACCTTTTACACCTTTGGTAACTTATGTCTCTGACTTAAAAACAGAATGGTGCTTCCACATCAAATGGTCAACTCAAGTGTTTTCTTCCCATTTTTTCAAGATATTTCTATCATAGGTTATTGTTTTCTCAAAGAAAACTAAATATTTATCTAGTGAATCTGCACATGTAGAATATACACATGTGAATTCAGACATGGTAATATAAGCAGTTTATGTTTCAAGAAATCATATACTGGGGGCTAGAGGAAGGGCTCAGCAGTTAAAGGACTTGCCTAGCAAGCGCTAAGTACCTGAGTTTGATTCCCCAGCACCACATAAACCAGGCGTGGTAGCTCATGCCTATAATTCCAGCACTTGGGAGGCTGATACAGGAGGATTGTCCTGAGTCCAAAGCCAGCCTGGGCTTAACAGTGAGTTCAGGACTAGTCTGGGCTACAGGGCAAGACCCTATCTCAAGAAAGGAGAAAGAAGAAGAAGAAGAAGAAGAAGAAGAAGAAGAAGAAGAAGAAGAAGAAGAAGAAGAAGAAGAAGAAGAACAACTTTTATACCTCAATCAAGATTATAATCTAAAATCAACATTATGAGTCAATTTGAACTGTTTAAACAAATATACCACAAGTTAATTAGCTTATAAAGAGGAGAAATTTATTTCTCAGTTCTGTTAGCCAAAAGTCCAAGATCAGGTAACTGTGTGGTCAAGTTCTAGTGGGAATGCTTTTCTGGATACCAGATACGCAATTTCTCATTGTATCCTCACCCAGTGAAAAGAGAGGTAGGTTTCTCTCCGGTCTCTTCTTTATAACCACATTCATGAGGGCTTCACCTTCCAAAGGATCTACCTTCAAATACTATCACATTGAGATTTAGGTTTCAACACATGAATTTTAGAGGGACACAAACATTATGCTATTCTCCTGATGCATCCTAAACTTATGAAGACTTTGCTCATTCTACTTACAGAGACTTCATCTAAAAATCCATGACATTGTCATTATCAAACAACAAAAAAGGTATCTATTGATAAGATGTACCTTTTTCCATAGACTCACAATGGTCTTTTAAATGTGAAGCATTTTTAAGCAATACATGATATGAGAAGACTATAAAAGCAAAGATGTATGTAACTCTTCTGTTCTTTCTTTAAGAGGCAAGAAGGCAAATGAGGTGAAAAGGCTATATAGGTTTAAAGAAAAAAAAATCCAAAAACCTTGAAGAGCATTCAGAGTATCCAGGAGGAAATCTGAAAAAGTGTTAATAGGTCTGAGCAGATGTTAATTTTCATAAATTGCTCAAATTTTTTAGGATAATTGTAATGAATTCCAAGCTAGGAAGAAATCACCTTGGAAAAGTTGGGTTGAACATTTAATAAAAAAAATCTGAGCAAAACATAGTAAGTCAGCAATCAACTCATTGTATATAAACAGCTGATGTGGAAAGTAAGCTGGCTGCCTGAGATTTATGGATTTACATTAAGAACTACAAGGACGGGAGGAATGGCACAGCAGTTAAAAGCACCTGCCTACCAAGTGCAAGTCCTTGAGTTCAAATCCTCTGTACCACATAAACTGGGCATGGTGCCACACACCTGTAGTCCCTGAACTCACTCAGGACCAGCCTGGGCTACAGAGTGAGACACTGTCTCAAAACAAAACAAAAACCTAAAAACAGCTCAGTGGTTAAACAGCTTGCCTAGCAAGGCGAGTCTCTGAGTTCCATTCCCCAGCACCACATAAACTGGGTGTGGTGGTACAAACCTACAATGCCAGCACTCTAGAGGTTGAGGCAGGAAGACTGCTTGAGTTTGAGGCCAGCCTGGGATAAACAGTGAGTTCAGAATCAGCCTGGATTAGAGAAAAAGATCCTGCCTTTAAAGAAAAAAACAAAAAACAAACAAAAAAACCCATAATTTCCCATCTGCTATTGATGCCAAGGTAGAAAGACAATTTTGAAATGTCAGTAATAAAAGCAAATATTTATGGAGTACTGTGCTGATAGCTTCAGACTACCTCAATTATTCTCACAGCAACCTGCTTGGATTGTCTTACCACCCTAGAGTTGGCATGAAGATTGTTTTAAACTAAAGGCACTTGAGTTTCAACAGATGCAGAAAAAGCCTTTTCAGAGCTCTGCTTATCTGACTAAAGGCAGAAAGTACTTGGAGTGGGGCTGTTATAAATCTATCCAGGGAAGTCTTACTGGCCAAAAGGCAGAGAAGACCACGGACACATGCTTAAGCAAACATTACCATGAACTCTCTCTCTTTCTATTATTGCCTTAAACATTATTAGTTCTTCCCACACAATCCCTTTCTTGTACTACGTCTTCCCTATTATGTTAGGTATAGGAACTCTCATCTTCACCTGTCTGGAACACTCCATTTTTCTCTATGCTTTTATGGAAAAAAACAATCTAGTTTTGTTTTCTTGACAGTATTTCTTCAGTCTATTTAAATGACGGGCTTCTAACTCTAAGAAGGTAGAGGAAAAGTTTTTCTCTCCAACAAACGTTGTGTAATCTCAGCTTCATTTTTGACATGAGAAAATTTAGACTCACAGAAGCTAAAAAACTTGTTCAAGTTCGCTGAGCCAGAGGAATGAAGATTCAAATGCAAGGTGATACTGTCCCAGAAACTATGCTAGTGTCACTTCATTCAATTACTCATAGACTCTGTAATATCCTAAGGAAACTGTCAAATCTTTAGACCTATTTTGGGGCTGTGGGTATAGCTCAGGGGCAGAGAATGTGCTAAGCATGCATGAGGTCTAGATTCAATTCCCAGCACACAAAATTCCCAAGCTTTACACACAAATAACACCTAAGAATAAAAACAAAGAGGAAAAAGAACCCTACCATCTATGTCTTAATTCTGATTGTTTTGATATTTATCTGGAGGGACATTATTTGGGTCACTGCAAGGTTCACCCAAATTATTTGGTAAAAGAAAAGATAAATGAAGCATTTAACTTATTTTTATTTCCTTTACAAACCGGTTTCTAAGGTTGGTATGTTTAATTCATTGAAAAATAATTCCTTACACACAACTGAAAATTTGACTCAAGGTAAAAGAATTCAGCCTGAGTGAAACTTGTACTTGACTTTTTACATGTCAGTAATGAGGAAGTTGAGCAGACAATGCCCAAGTCATACATTACCCAGAGACAAGTGTCTCTGAGCCCTGACACACGCTCCAATTTGGCATGGCAGAAGGAAGTTTCTGAGCGATCATTGCCATCATGAAGCGCAATAGCTAACCTGGATTACAGAGGCTCAACTACAGCTCAGAGAAGAAGAGTTGAGGAAGGAAGGGCCTGGAGATTAGAGAGCAAGAAAAATTAGTTGGGAGTGCACAGGAAGTCTCTGTGATAGGAGAGGAAAGTAAGTAGCTTGGAAAGCAGTAGAGCAGAACTCATCAAAAAGCTGATGTTAAAGAAGCCAGAATTAATATTACTATGTCCCTCCAATGAAAACAGTTGAGATGAACTAACATGGATAGAGTTCTAGGAAATATTTATTTATTTATTTAAAGATGGAGGTCTTACCATGTTGCTTGAGGTGATCTCAAACTTGTGATCCCGACATTACAAGCAAATACCACATGCTCAAGTTTCAGGACTTTTTAAGCAAAAAATATCAAAATATAGAATAATATATATATAGTATAGTATTTTTCTTTTTGCAGTACTAGGGATTGCATCCAGGGCCTTATACATGCTGGGCAAGTGGTATAGCACTGAATTATACCTTTAACTTTTAATTTTTTTGAGGCAGAGTATCTTTAAGTTGCCAGGTTGGCCTTGAATTTGAGGTCCTCCTTCCTCAACCTTGCAAGTGGTTGAGATATGCAGGCATGTGCCACCATGCCTGGCTATTTTGTTAAAAATCTGAAAAATGTAGCTGGGTTTCAGTTTGTGGAGTGCTTGCCTAGTACCTGCAAGGCCCTGGGGTTGATCTCTAGTGCGGCAAAAAAAAGTGAAATATCTACAAAATGGTACACATGTCCCAAGGATACATATATTAAAAAACTGGAAGTATATCATGAAAATAAGCAAACATAACCAAGTGGGAATAAATAGAGACTACAGCAAGGGAATCAGACACCATTACCTGTATTTGGTGGACTATGGTGAAAAAGGGGTTGTGTTCAGGTATGCTACGATTGGAAACGGTTGGTATAAGAAATCCGAGGGGGGCTAACTAGAAGTGAGGCACCTCATGTGATTGGTTTGAGGACCATAGCTTGTTTTTCTTGCCTAATCCTAATTTGGAGGTTGACAATCACTGACAAAGCTGTGACACTCCAAATCAATTGCTTCAGAGCTTGTGCTTGGCTTATCAGGCTGTCTGATGCACAAGCACTGCCTCAGTGTTCTTTTGACATACATGGCCTGCCCTTGGTCCATTTGTGTATTTATTCTCTCAGTATATACTGATATTAGTGGTTATTATTTGCATGACAGAGACAAGTATGGTCAACAAAATAAAACTGATTATTTGTAATTTTTAAAAGTTTACTTGTATAATATTGCAAAATTCTAAAGCAAAATGGCAGAGGCTGGTAGCTGTCATTTTTAATTCTATTAACATTTCAAGGTAGATTTTAGTCTTATTTTACAATTGGGAAGATGAAAACATGAAGAAGCTCATTTACCCTAGGACACACAGTTGATGAATACAGGACAGAATTTAATTCCAGTTAATCTGATCCTGATCATTATTTATGCTCATGTTATGTTACTCTTTATAGAAATATAGTTAAAGCTAACTTTAACAGAAAAAAGTGGCCATTGTACCATTTACAAAGGGTTAGTTAGCATAGACATTCTTTGGATTAGCACAGTATTAATATCCATCTACTGGTAAGATATTAAAGCTCAGAAATGACTGGAGCCAGCTGGATGTGGTGGCACACACCTATAATTCTAGTATTTTGGGATGCTGAGGCAGAAAGACTGCAAGTTCATGCCCATGTCATGGGAAAGTTAGCAAGACCCTGTCTAAAATTTAAAAAGAAAATAAGGGCTGGGGATGTAACTCAATGTGAAGGACCTCAGTTCAATTTCCAGTGTTAGGGAAAGGGGAGGGAGAGAAATGTCTGAGGCTCTTTGCAAATTGACTTATTCAAAGTTATAAAGTTATTGCATTCCTGCCTAAACTATTACAAATCTGATTACTTTTTATTTCCAGAGGGGAGATTTGGCTTTTGAAATGAAAGCATTTGAAGTATTGTTGCAGCTAGTGAAAAACTAAGATAACACAGCACTTTTGTGTATCCTTCAGAGGATTTCTTTCAGAGTACCAAAATCTATTATTCATATTGTTGGTGAATGGTATTTACCAATTACAATCTAGGAGGCGCTTGGGAAAATACATCTCCTGTGGATTTAAAATAGATTATACATCAACTGACTGTTCTTTACATATTCATGTAGCTTACATAACTTTGATTAACTTGATATCTTAATTGCTTATTCATCACTGGGACAGAATATCTGACATCTACAATTTAAGGGAGAAAATGTGTGTATGTGTGTGTGTGTGTGTGTGTGTGTGTGTGTGTGTGTACACAGTTCCAGAAGGTCTCAGTCCATTCATGTGCAGCTGGCAATGGTGGAAGCACATGGCAGAGGCTGACGTAGAGGAAAGATGCTCATGCATGGCAGGTTAGGAAACCAAATAAAGGAGGAAGAGTAGAACTAGTGTATACCCTTCCAGATCCTGTCTTAGTAATCTTCCACTTTTGGGTCAAGGTCCAGTGATCCAATCCTTCCAGGTCAAGCCCCAATAAGCCTCCCCTTCTGACTAGGCCCCACCTCTTAACACACATGGTTCCAAAGGTACTCCACAACATTCCAATAACTGAGGCCATTGATCCAAACCTTAACAGTCTTCCCATGACCCCCAAAATATTCATGTCCACCTCTTTATGCAAAATACATTTATCGTTTCTCTAAGAATTGCCAAAGTCTTAACAGTTCCAGCTCTTCCAAAAATCCCAAGTCTAAATTCTCATTGGAGACTCAAGGCAAACTCTCAGTTGTAAGCCAATGTGAATATCAAAAAGTTACTTCCAACATACAATGGCACAGAATAAACATTCCCATTCCAGAAAGGAGGAGAAGAGGAAAGAAAGCAATCAGACCAAAGCAAGCTTGAAAACTAGCAGGGTAAGTACCAAATCCTGCAATTTCATTAAATCCTATCTATAGCTCTGTGCCCAGCACCTGATACAAGCTGTGGTGAGATGTATAATCCAAAAGCTTTGGGCAGTCAAGCTCTATGGCACTGCCTCTGGTTTTATCCTCCATGGCCTCTTCAATGGGATGGCTCCCCTTGTAGCCTTTCTCAACAGATGATCTACACTCTTGGCATCTCCAAGACGTCTTGGCGTCTCCATGCACCTTAGGCTTCTCCTTCACAACTTCATGCACTGCCCTTCCAGGGCACACTGCCTAACCTCTAGGGCCTTCTTCTGAAATCTGAATAGAAATATCCATGACCCCACAACTCTTACATTCTGCATGCCTGTGAAACCAGCATCACATAGATGATATCAAGGTCTGTCACTGGCTGGAGCAGCAGTCTGGACTCCTTGCACCATGACTGTAGCAACTTCTCAGTGCCTGAATTGCTGGACTCTAGGCAGCTGAACTCTCAAAACACCTCCCTCTTGGTCCTATAGGGAGCCAGCCCTGGAGTACTCTTCCCAGAAAAAAAAATCTTTTGCCTTTGCACCCTTTAATTGGTAAAGGGTGGGGTCTTGATGATTCCTGAGACACTTGAAAAGCATATTTTCATACCCTTGATTCCAAGTATTTGGCTTCTTTTTAACGCGAATCTCTTTAACAGCCATGTGCTCTTCTGCCTCAAGGCCTGCCTGCAGGCCCTTTCAGTCTGGCAAGACTGAAAAAGTTTTACGTTTTTCCTTTACTGTTTTCTCCCACTTTTCAGTATCAAACTGGCTAAAAGCTGAAAACAGGATCCATGTGATAGCCTGAACACTTGGCTGCCTTGAAACTTCTTCCACTAGATTAAGTAGACCACCACCTTTAACCT
Organism: Ctenodactylus gundi; assembly: GCA_004027205.1. Taxonomy (NCBI): domain Eukaryota; kingdom Metazoa; phylum Chordata; class Mammalia; order Rodentia; family Ctenodactylidae; genus Ctenodactylus; species Ctenodactylus gundi. The sequence continues at coordinate 645,686 of PVKB01000057.1, read as the reverse complement.
CAGCTTTAGGCAAAATCTTAGGAAAGGGGCAAAATGCCAAGCCACTTTTTACTAGAACATAGCACACATAGTTTTTAGACCAATTGCCAATAAAGTTCTTCTCCCCATAATGATTTTTTTTTTTTTTTTTTTTTTTTTTTTTTTTTTTTTTTTTTTTTTTTTTTTTTTTTTGGAGACAGAATCACATTCTGTAGCCCAAGCTGGTCCTGAACTCACCATGTAGCCCAAGCTAGCCTTGAACTCATGGCAATCCTCCTGGAGTTACAGGTGTGTGCCACATACCTGGCTGTACATGATGTTGGGGAATCATGGCCTTGTGCTTGCTAGGCAAGCATTTTAACCAATGTGCCATTCCTCTGTTTCCCCCATCTGAAAATTCTTAAGTCCAGCCTTTATAGTCCACACTTCTATCAGGATTCTGGTCCTCTGAGCTACAACCTGATTCTCCCACCAAGCTCAGCTCATAGGATTCAAAGGCTTCTCTAGCTGGTATCTTCAAATCTTTTCAAATGCCTCCCCCTTAACTATTTCCAAAAGCTTCTAAACCACAGTATTGGGTAAAGTCACCACTGCAATGACCCCATTCCTCCTAATTTCTTAGTTATATTTTTGTTAGAGGGACACGATACTTGACATCCACAATTTAAGAGAGGAAAGATTTAACTCAGTTTCAGAAGATCTCAGTCCATTCACAGGAGGCTGGCTGTGGTAGAAGCACATGGTAGAGGTGTAACTGGAGGAAAGCCACTTACAACATGATGGACAGGAAGCCAGGTGAAGGAAGGTCAGTTAGCATTAAACCCTTCAAAATCCTGTCCCTGTATTCCATCCTTTCCAGGTCAAGCCCCAATGTTCCCCCTTCTAACCAGCACCCATCTCTTAACAGTATGATTCCATAGGTAATCCACAACATTCAAATACATGAAGCTTTTTGGGGACAATCCAGATCCAAACTATTACACTTGATTTAATTACACCTATAAAAGTTTAATAGTTACCTCTGGCTAAGGAGTGCAAATTAACATTTGATGGGATAATTTCTTTTTAAAAACTTTAATTGGAATATAGCTTTGTGTCAACCAATGAATTTTTAAAGCAATTTTTATATTTATGTTACTGGAACTCATAGGATAAAACTGTTTAATACCTATATTTTTGCCATTTTTCTGCCCTGAATAATACTTCAGTGACTTGTATAGTAACTAGGACTTTTTAGCATTGACAAACATTAATATCATTTGGAGAGTTTTAAAAAATAGTTATCATTAGCTTTTCCACTCTCCAGAAAATTCTTTTAATTGGCAGGGTAACTGCATCAGTATTTTTAAAAATCACAGCAGACGATTCTAATAGGCAGACTGTGTTGAAAAGCACTGCTGATTCCTGGTATCTGGGTCATCTGGGAGGCTGAGGCGTAAGGATCCTGAATTTGAAGGCAGTTTGAGCAATTTAGTAAGACTCTGTCTCAAAATAAAATTCTACAATGGCTGAGGATACTTCACTTCCCTAAGCATGTGCAAGAGCTGTAGTTCAAGGGCTGGGGGGTGGGAGGGTAGAGGAGACCAGACACCACTATAGATGACTATGGTTAAAACAAAATAAATTTCATGATGCAGTTGTTCAATTTGTTTGCCAGAATCTTTTCCTTTAGGTAATCACTCCCCACTATGCTATGAGGCCCTGGTAAGGTTGACTGGCCCTAGCCACCCATTACTAGTCCTAGTGGCATATAAAAGCCCATTATAATGAGCAGTTTAAGCACAAATATGTGATCAAGGCAGAGATCTCCCCAAGAAGTTCCTACCAACAAATTAAAAGGAAATCCTCTTTTATCACTCTAAGTTGGGAAGGTATTATCTAGGATGGTGTATTATGGTACCCTTTTGTCTGCATGGAGGAACTGTTCACCAGAAGAAATATAATGCTGACATACAACAGGAAATTGCCTATTTCTTCCTTTGGTTTGAGCTACTCAAGAGGTAGACACAGAATTCCTTCAGGTTAGGAGTTCAAGACTAGCCTGTGAGCAACATAGTGAGACCCTGCCTCAAGAAAGTAAAAAAAAAAAAAAAAAAAACTAAAGAGAAACAACAGAGTTGAAGAAACATGACTTTTATTCAATACGCAGTTATTTATTATACATTATATAGGAATAGAAAACTGAAATTGAGCTCCTGGATCCTTTATTATTAAGGATGTACGAGTGTGTGTGTGTGTGTGTGTAATGTGTTTGCTGTTGGTGGTGGTGGTGCTGCTGCTGCTGCTGTTGCTTTCTGCTATACTGAGAATTCCAGGAAGTACTGAACTATAACCCCAACACATTTAAAGTTTTATTTTGAAACAAGTATTGATAAATTTCCCAGCTGACCTTGAACTTTCTATTTTCCTCTCTCAACCTCCAAAGGAGCTAAAATTCCAGGTGTATACTAACATCTCCAGCAAGTTTTTATTATATGTTCTATCGCAATGTTCCCCAACCTCTTTGACATGAGGTACTGGTTTAGATGAAGACTATTCTCCCAAGGAGGGATGGCAGGGAGTATTGGAATGAGCTTTTTTTTTATTTTTAGAATAGGTACAACAGATCTTAATTTAGAAACAAGGGACAGACTAGTAAAAGGTCCCACTATATGAAAAGAGGATAGGTTTAAAATGGTAAGCAGCAGCAAGAAGGGGGCAGGGAGTGAAGCTCCACTTCCTGTCACATCAGCAGCAGCATTAGCACCTAAGAGGAGCACACTGACAGGAGACAAAGCTTTGCTTGCCCCCTTCTTGGCTATTCACCCTGGTCCTTCCAAAGCCACCGATCCTGACCAGTCCACGGCCTGGGAGTTGGACTTCTGTCCTACAGAACTAATTTAAGCTATTATGCCAGTTTGGGTTAGGTTTCTGTTACTTGCAACCAAAAGCAACCTGACTAATGTAGTTAGCATTTAACATTTTTGTAACAACAGAACCAATTTTTGAACTCACTAAATGCCTTGCTTCCCTCTCCTATCTTCTGAATCATGGTTTCAGCAGGATTTTTTTGTGAATTATAACATTCACAGAAAAGTGAACACTTCACTATACCAATCACCTTATCCACTAAATATAATCTTAATGATGTCTTAGTCACTTTAATGTTACTGGGACACAATACCCAACACTCTCTACTTATAGGTTTACTTGGCTTTAGAAGATCTCTGCATTCATGGGAGGCTAGCAAAAGTAGAAGGGCATGGCAGAAGGCCTAGATGGAAAGAAGCTGTTCATGGTACAGCAAATCAGGAAGCAGAGTAAGGAAAGGTAGAGCTAGCAACAGACATATATCTTTCCAAATCACAGTGATCTTCACCTTTCAATAACCCCCTTCTGACCAGGTTCCCACCATTTAATAGAAAAACAAAGCACTGGATTAACTCCCATGATTGAATTATCTTGCAAATACAAGGGCTTTAGGGAAACATTCCAGATCCAAACTGTAACAAACAGCAACCCAGCAGCTGGCTTGTGCTGTCCAGCAATCATTAATCTGTTGGTACTCTGCAATGGTAACTACTGTCCTGACATTTCTTGGTAATCAGTTCCTTATATTTCTTTACAATTGTACTACTTAATATGCATGCCTAAACAGAAAAGTTTTGCCTGTTTTTTTAATTTTATAAGACAAAAATCATATTAGATAGATCTATAACATTGTGATTTTTCTATGTTCTTGCCTATAGCTATAGCTCAGTCATTTTCTTACACTTTTGCTGAGTACATATTTAGTAACAGAATAGCAGACTGCCCTGTATTCGAGGTCAACCTGGGCAAATAGAGTTCTGGACTGGCCTGGATTGTGAAGCGAGACTCCGTCTGGGAAAAATAAAATTAAATCCCTTAATAAAACTAGGACCTGGTTTAGATCTCCAGCACTACAAACAAATAAAATCTAACCTGGAAAACATGAAAGTATTCATTAATAATCAAACAGTTATCTTAACTGAAGTACATTCATACAACGTAAGGCTATATTGGTTTTTTTTTTTTCAAGGAAAGGCTATATTGTACAACAACACATATGCAACATGAATTACTAGCACAAACATATACTGAAGACACAAGAGAAATATGCAGCATGAATCCATTTGTATTATGTGTAGGACATAGTCTGTGGGACCGAAGAAATAATTATGATGAAGTCTCTGCATATAGAGAAACACTATGATGGGGCACACTTGGGGCTTTGAGAGCCTGGCAAATGTCATATGTCTTACGTTACAATCCAGCTGGTGACGTACATAAGTGTTTGCATTGTACTTTTCATCAAAATGTACATGTTTAGTCTAAAGCTATATATACATTATGTATATATGTGTTTTATACATAATGTATGTATTTAAATACAAAATAAGGGTGTTTAGTTTCATGCTAGAGCATGTGCATCACAGGGAAGAGGCCCTGACTTTCGACCTTAGTACCACAAAATAAATAAATAAAACACAAAACAACAACAAAACAGAACACAAAAAAATGCACCCTATGCTATTTTCCATTAAATCAATAGTTTATACATAACAACATTCTATAACTTGAAGGAAACTTTCTGTATGTAAGTTTTCAGGGACATTCCTAGGCTTGCAGAATGAAGTCTAAGATTTGGGTATTTATAATCCAAAAATAAAGTAGAGAGGCTAAATATGAAACTATGCCCAAATCATGATAAAGATGATAAAGATCAGTACCAGTCCCAGAAATAGAATTTATATTTAGAAGATGGAATTTCTAATTCCTTTTGATCACTAGATCTTCAATATTCTTTCTTAAGTTAGGTTATGTCATTCCTTCTCAACAGTATTACATTTCATGACATATTTCATAAATTGCAAATGCTTTTAACCCTATGAATACATTCATCATTAGTCATACTTACATAGCCTGTAGAGAAAGAAGAGGATTGAAAAAACAAAAAATCAAAAGCACCATGTTAAAGCTTAAAACCATGTACTTGGAAAAAAAACTCTTCTCTAAACTCATGTTATTCATGCAAACATGTTAGGGTGATAAAAGATTAGGAAAAGTTTAGAATTGTTTTGCTATGTGTGTGTGCACATGCATACCCACCCACACACTTGTAAGAAGATAATTCCTGTGAAATATTAGCTATAAGCTAATTTTCCTTTAATATTTGTAGGTACATTTTCAGTTCTGTGTTCAACATAATTACCATTTTAACTCTAACAATCAAACTATTTTTAACCCTTTAAAGAATAACATAGGTTTCCACCCAGCAGGGGACTCATTATCATCATGGGTGTGTTTTGTTTTGGATTTAGAATGTCTCCCAAAAGCTTCCTGTGTTTAGAGGGTGACTTGATCATGGAGGTTATTCTATTGATTGCTCGTGCTGCTAACAGGTGGGGTCTGGCAGAAGGGGCTGATCACTAGGATATGACCAGGAAGGGCATAACACCCACTAGCTCACCACGTCTCCCTCTGCTTGTTAGAACGCCATGAACAGCTTTACTCCAGCAAGGCCCTCTCCCAAGCCTGTCTGCCATTTCCAGCTACCCACAAATGGACTGGACCTCCTGAAACTGTAAGCTAAAGTGAAAATTTCTTCCATTAAGATGGAGGTAGTCAGTCGTTTGTGTTTGGTCCATTTCACCAAGCATTATTGACTCAAGGTGGCCCCATTTTCATTCAAATGCTTCAAATCTGTCTTTCTTTATAGCTGTATAGCATTTCACTGTACATATGTACCACATTTTCTTTATCCATTCCTCTACTGCTGGGCAAACAGGTTGTCTCCAGGATTTAACGATCATGAATTGTGCTGCTATAAACATGGATATGCATATTTATTTCCTTATGGTAGTTAACTTTATTTCTTTTGGGAACATGTCCAGTATAGTAGCAGAGGGATCAAATGGGATTTCTATTCTCAGCTTTCCCTGAACCCCCAATTTTGCCAAAGGCTTGGAGCCTGGCAAAGCCAGAGCCTCTGAGAACTACTATGTATGGCTGTCATTTAGGGCCAGGATGAAGAGGTCTTTCAATATTTATCATACCTCCCTGATTTCAATATACCCGGAACAGGAGACTTGACAACTTCTGGTAATTAATGCTCCCCTAAAAATTTCTGTATATGGGTTAGTATGCTCTGTCTGATTTTAATTATTTAAAATTTTGTATATATTTATCTGCAAATATCCCCATAATTGTGAACTCAAAAGACTCTATATTAAGTGGCTATCCATATACAATGAACTAATGAAATATGGAATTCTAGCCATTCACTCCTTATATTGAAGAACAAGACTAGCAGCAGGCCAGGCCAGAAAAAAAAAAAAATCTCAGAAGTAGCCAGGACTCATGATGGACAACATGAAAACAAACGGTATTTAGAAGTAGGTATCAAATAGATGAAATCTGAAGGATGTATAACTGTGTTTTGAAAATAGTAATGAATTCTGCAGGCAGCTTTTGGAAAACAGAAAAAGGCGCTGGGCAATAAAGGACAGAGGTGGAATGAGAGTGAGCTGGCAAGGACAGAAACCAGCTGTAAATCGTCATTTGTAGCCTTGAAATGGTTCTAGACGCTTAAAAGACAACTAGGCAAGGTTGTATACCATGTTTAAAGAAAGGTTTCTAGTAGAAATGGAGTAAGCCCAAAGACCTAGTGTCCTTTCTGTGTCCATGTTCTAATCAGACCCTGGAGGGAAGATTCTCTGAGGTTCCACCAGATTACCAACTGGGCACCATCCTGTCTGTGGTTATTCCGGTATGATATGCTTGCAAGCAATTTGTTGTAGGTTGTATTTTTAATCAGAAAAACAAATAGATATTGACATAAGTTATATCTAAAAATTTAAGTCTAGGTTCCAAATCTGGACAATTTCTCTGTTTAAATTTATATATTTGTAACCCTGTGGAAAAAAATTCTATTTAAACTAACTCATCAGGGGGAAACCATGCTTCCTTAATTTATAAGTAAAAGTGCAAAATAAAGTGGGGGTAGTAAAAAAACAGGTACATAGACTTTTGTCCAGAGGGAAATAGAATGTGGTGTGCAGGAAACAGGGTAGAAAAAGGGGAATAAAAATGATCAAGATTTGATGCGCATATACATAAATTCCTCAAGTTGAATGGAATTATTATGTATCACAACTATATACTAATAAAAAAGATAATTTGGAAAAAAAGATGGTTGTGTATATCTCAGCAACAAAAAAGTAACTAAGAGAGAAAGTGGTACCAAGAGTGGTTTATATAAGTTTGGAAAGGCTAGAGATGACTCAAAAAGCTGTAAGCTATAAGGTAGATGGGGGGGCTGGAGGAATGGCTCAGTGATTAAAGCGCTTGCCTAGCAAGCGGTAAGTACCCTAGTTTGATTCCTCAGTACCACATAAGCTGGGCGTGGCGGCACACACCTGTAATCCCAGCACTCGGGAGGCTGAGACAGGAGGATTGCTGTGAGTCCAAAGCCATCCTGGGCTCCGAAGTGAGTTGAGGACCAGCCTGGACCAGGGGCCTCTGTTGTCATTATCCAAGAAGGCCAGTCTACTGCTCAAGCCAGTGGTAGACCCTTGCATCACTCCTGTGGTGCTGGTGCTACATGCATGCAGAATGCAAGAGTTGTGGAGCCAAGAAGGCTTCCACTCAGATTTCAGAAAAAGGCTTTGGAGTCCAGGCAATGTCTGTCTCACTGAGAGAGAAATGCACGTAGCTGTGCAGGTGAAACAAAAAGTGCAATGAGGTCCTGGAAATTTGGAGACTCGAGGAACATGGACTGTCTGCTAAGAAAGGCAACAGCTGTAAGAGGAGCAGCCCAAAAGATAAGTTATAGAGGCTTTCGCCTGAGGCAATGCTATAGAGGAGGGCAGCCCTCTGGAGCTAGGATCTTGCCACAGCTTGTCCTAGTGCTGGACATGGAGTTAATAAGATTTACCTTTGCCCTGATGGCTTTCAATTTTGTTTTGGTTCAGTTTCTTTCTATCCTTCTACTGTTTTCTTTTGGAATGAGAATGCTTATCCTGTCCATCATATGTTGGAAGTGTTTTAACTTTCTCTGATTTTCACAGAGGCCCACAGCTGAGAATTTGCCCTGAGTCTCATAGCAGACTTTGGACTTCAATTTTTTTCAGAGTGCTGGAATTCTTAAGACTTTGGCAATTCTTAGAGAAGAACTAAATGCATTTTGCATAAAGAGGTGGACTTGAGTCTTTTCAGGGTCATGGGAGGACTATTATGGTTTGGGTCTGGAATATCTCTCAAAAGCCTCACGTGTTTAGAAGGTGATTCAATCATGGAGGTTAATCCATTGATTTCCTTTGCTGCTAAGATTTAAGGCCTGATCAGAAGGGGCAGATAACAGGGGCATGACCTGGAATGGTAGAATTCCCTCATCAGTTCTGTACTTCCCTCCAGTTCCTGCTACAATGCTATGAACAGATTTTCTCCAGGTAGGCCCTTTGCTGGACTCTTGCCATTGTTAGCTGTCGTTATGGACTGAGACCTCTTGAAGCTGTGAGCTGAAATAAACCTTTCCTCCCTTAAGATGCAGATGTCAGGTACTCTGTCTCATCAATGTAAACATAAATAAACAGGGGAATTCAGTACTATATGGGTTTCTGCTGGCTATGTGGTTATCAGGTTAAAAAAAATCCCTTTATTTTCTTCCTGAGGTACTGGACTCAACCTACAGCAAGTGTGTGAGCGTGTGCAGTGAGCATGTGTGTACACACACACACACACGTGTGTGCACACACAAACCAAAACCACTTCCTTTTTCAACCTCTTCTGTACCATACATAGCCAACTGTCTAACTTTTGTCCAATAAGATAATTAATACATGTTGCATGTGCATGCACATGTGTATGTATGTTAAGGAAGGCTATGGTTTTCCATTCTGTTCTTTAGTTCCTCCTTCCCACTAACTAGAAAACAGCAACAAATGAAGGCTTCCATATCGTATCCACAGATGGAAGCCTCTTGGTGAGAACGGAAAGCTGTTGGGCCAGCTTTGTACAGATCACTTCTAGGCTGTTGTCTGAGCAAAATATAAATGCCTACCTTATTTAAGCACTGAAAGTTCAGGCCATTATTAAAGCCAATTTTAACATAAAATCTAAATACTACATTAAACTTAAATTATTTGCAGTAAATGAGTAGCTTGCCAAAGCAAAAATAACTGTCATAAGAATTAGAAAATAAAAAATTTAAAATCATGCATATTGACTTTTATTCACATGATTTTGAGAAAACAAGGGCGCTATAAAAATAACAAAGGAACCAAAATACCTTACAACACTTTCTAACCAATGCCAATAATACAATCAACAAAATTATAATGCACTGACAAATGGAAGAAAGCCAATTTAAACTAAGGATTACATCTGTAGTACATAGTGTCCTTAAAACGGTAAGTAAATGAAACCAGAAAACTGGTGAAGAACATTGTACTAATGCTGAATTTTGATTGTGAGCCACAGATACCAACAGTTTAAAAACAGAGTGAATTACTAGGAAAACAAGAAAAAGCTCAAAGCAGCAGATGCAGAAAGGACAAGAAAAGCAGTTCCCCAAGGTCCCTGTTGCTGGGACAACTATGTAGAGTTCTGAGAGCTGTCAGAAGAAAGAACTGAACAATTCCCTGGAAAGATTGCAGGGGAGAGTGATGGAGATTTTGTGGGGAATGTTCTGAGGCATACAGCTCTAAGGAAATAAGGCAGGCAAGTGTGGATCCAGCAGACTCAGCAGGATGCAGATGAAGCCTCAGCCACTCCTACAGGGTGTTCTCTGCTGGGAAGGCTCTTAAGTGTTATTCAACATACAATGCCCTTTGTACTTGCCCTCAGTCAGTGGTCACCTGGCCTTGAGCTATAGCCCCAGGCAAGTCGATTCACTACTGAGGAAAATGAGATTTTAAGGAACTGATAATGCCAGCAAACTAACTTGTTTTCTGACATTTTATCAAATCGCTCAAAATTTAAAACACCAGAGAGACCTAGATTGGCCAATTTGCTCAAATGCTGCTCACAATTTGGCTACGGTAAGCAAAGTCCTCTTGTAATGTCTTCCAAAATTGTACAGAGTTAATTTTCACCTCAGCAAAAAGACAAAAACAAAATCAGCGATTAGTATGTTCTTATCAAAACAAGACAGAGTAGAAGCTAGATACCCAGGATATTGCAATGTCTACTGTAAACAACGCTGGACATCTGGAGAATATCCCAATGAAGGGATTGATTGGATTCAGAGAGGAGATATCAAGATTTGACTACTGCGAACCCATTAGAGGAATAGGAAGCTGGGGTAGAGTGGTGACTTGAGCAAAATGACTTAGGCACGGTAGATTAATATGTTAAACACTGTATGGTTTCTCGGACTTGGAAAACCCAGAACACAGACATTCTTTGGAACCATTTGAAGTGATAGCTGGAGCAGGGGGAAGGGACAGGGAGGGGGTGGGAGGGTAGAAGATGGGAAGGGATTGTGAAGTCGATATGATACATAGATGTGCAAAACACCCAAATTCATTGTAAATACTATGTATTACATTTGTATATTAATAAAACTAGTGGGAAAAAGATACATCCATTTTCCTAAAAATGAGCCAAATGTGTCATTTTTAAGAGAGTGAAAGAGAAAGGGGGGGATGAGAGGGTGGGAAGGAGAAAGGGAGGTAATACGTTAAAAAAAAGAATTAAATGGGGGTGAGAGTGGGAGTTAGGGAGGAGAGCGAAGTTGTAGCAGGGTCTTTAGGGGGAGAAGGCATTGTAATTTTGACGCAATATATACGTGCACAAAATACTCAAGTTCAATGTAAACATTATATATTGCCTATATTTATACATTAATAAATGGGGAAAATATCAATGGGCAAATCAGATATAAAGATACATAAACGAGGTGCTGCAGGAATGACAGTGGTTAATCTGATACATAAATGAGAGGCTGGAGGAAAGTCACAGTGTTTAAAGCACTTGCCTACCAAGCACAAGGCCCTGAGTTTGATTCCCCAGCATCACATAAAGCTGTATATGACGGCACATGCCATCAAAACAGAATGTGGGAGGCTGAGTCAGACTGCTGAGAGTTCAAGCCCAGACTGTACTACATAATAAGTGAGTTTAGGACCAGTTTGGACTACATAGCAAAACCTTATCTCAAAAAAAAAAAACCATAAATGATAATTTTTTAAGATAGTCTTTCCTGCTAAGTTGCTCAAGTTGGCTTCAAACTCCCGGGCTCAAGGGACCTTCCCACCTCAGCCTCCTAAACAGCTTAGACTACAGGCACATGCCACTGTGCCCAGCTAATAATTTTTCAAAAGTATCCATTTACTGTGGTTTGGATTTGGAATGTCCCCCAAAAGTCTCATGTATTCCAGTGTTACGGCTTATCTACGGAACCATGTGCTATTGAAAGATTGGAGCCTAGTATGGAGGGGTGGATTACAGGCATGTAAATTAGATTATAGGTGTGTAGTGGGGCTTTACCACACCATCTACACCTGGATCCAGGAAAGGCTGATCACTGAGATGAGACTTGGAAGGATAAAAGCTGCTTCCTGCCTTCCTTGGAGGACTAGTCTCAATTTGCCTTGACTTGGCTTCCTATTTGTGACTTCCAGCTGCCAGCTGCCCCTGAATGTACTGTGACCTTCTGAAACCGTGAGCTAAATTAAATTAAACCTTTCCTCCTCTAAGTTTGTGGATTTCAGGTATTGAGTCATAGCAATGAAAAAGTAACTAATACAACATTCATCTTTAGCAGTCTGAGCTCTGAAAAGTAAACTACCTTTTGCTACAGAGATTGAGAAACACCAAGAAGGATTTACGAGAGTAGTAGAAGATAGCACTCAATTATAATGCTACCAGAAAGACAAGCTAATGCTACTTTTCTGAAAATCCATTTTGTAATATATGCCAACTTTAAATATATATATATATATATATATATATATATATCCTGCAGTTAGTTCCACCTCTAGGAATTTATTCTAAGGAAAATCAATTAAAAAGAAGAGCTGGATATGGTGCTGCACCTGTACTTCCAGCACTCAGGATGTTCCTGAGGCAGGAAAATCACTTACGCCCAAGAGTTTAGGACTGGTTCAAGCAACAAAGTGAGTACTCAACTCAAGGTAAAAAAGAAAAAAAGAATCATATATGCACAAAGATTCATGAATCATTGCTTAATACTGTCTACAAAGAAAAAATATAAACCAGACAATAGATTCAGTAAGTTAGGCTATACCTAAATGATGCAAGATTTGGAAGCCATCAGAAATAATGCAACTGAAGGCTGAAAGGCTGACTCAATGGTGAAGTACCAGCCTAGTATGCATGAGGCCCTGGCTTCGATTCCAAGCATTACAAAGAAAAATAACAGAAAAAAGAATTCATGCCTTTACAAGATAGTTTTATGCATGGTAAGATAATCATGTTATTAGCCAATATCATAAGTCATTTTGTAGTATCAAAATCAAAAGAAAAATATTTAGGTGATAGCATGGTATATTTCTGACTTCTACAGTTAAGCATGTATTAATTAGATAATAAGTATCAAATTACTTGGCCTCCTACAAATTTAACTGATACCTGTTTTAGAATTTTTGTTTTTAGCAACCAGTCCTAATTTTTTTGTTTTTTCAGTAGTGAGGATTAAAGCAGGGTACACTGAGCTGGATTATAGGTCTATGTTACTATGTTAATCAAAATCTTTTAAATAACAAAAAATATTTGAATAATCTGTATTGATACTTAAAAGAGATATATAACTGTATGGAAGCCAAACATCCTCAGCCCAGTAACCTAGATTTAAATATAAACAATTACTTGAACTCTAAACAATTAGTCTTTACCTGTATAATCACCAGTTGTTTGGTTTTTTAAAAGCTGTAACATTGAACCTAATAGTTTTGGCCCACATTAAAGGAAGTGTAAATTACTGAGAAAGCACCCAGAAGAAAGTAATAAAAATAACTACATACTTAGAAATTAGGCTTTACAATGAGATGCAAAAGGAAATTATTTAGAAAATCAAACTGAAAATTACATCTTATGAGTTACCATAATTTCTGCAGAATAGTACCAGGAGCAAAAATATTTAAATATTGTAGAATATCCTCTTTATAAATGCTTGAGTAGTTATATATCCAGTGCAAAGGCTGTAAAGACTTGTAAACACCAGAATGTTATTATATAAAGTCCTCATTTTTATACTAAGTTATCGAAAGAATAAAAACCATGATTTAATTAATAGGAGCTTGCATTACCCATTTAAGATTCTTTCCAGAGGCTGGGACTGTAGACTCAGTGGCCCTGGCTTAGATGTCTTGACTCTGATCTTCAGCACAGGGGGACTTGGGGGAAAGCCTGTCTACATTTATGATTTTTAAAATTTTATGCATCCTGGAATAATTATAAAACCATACTTCAATTATACTTAAGGCTTTCTGAGAGTGAAAAATGGGATTAATCAGGAATATAATAAATGGTAAAAATTAATTTTTTATGAATAGCAAAGAATTTATAAGTATGCATTTAGTTACCAGGATGCAGTACAATATTTGGCTCCCTAAAGTGTAGAAGAGGCCAAATAAGTTAATTATTAAATATACACAACTAGAAGGCCTTATCATGTGTCAGGCACTGTCTAAAGAATCTTACAGATAATAATTCACATAATCCTTACAACTGTACAAAGAAGTTATCCTTTTTAATTTTACATATGAGGAAACCGATGCAAATAACTCATACTAACCCAAAGCACATAACCAGTAAGTTATGAAGCTTCAAATTTAGGCAGTGAGTTACTAGACTTGGATGGCTCTTCCCCTAGGTACCCCCATGCTTGTAACCACTAAGCCAACTTGTTATATAAAATTACTTAGTCCAAATACCACTATTTGTAGCAATTTTGAACTTTGAAGTTTGCAAAACTTCAAATGAATAAGTGAGAAGGAAAATAACTTTCCAAATTCAGAATTTAAGATGGAGGTGATTTCCTTGACTACCTTTATGACAAATTTATATGTAGGCAGAAGCAGAGAATGAGAAAAGAGGAGCCCGTTTATTTTAAATGCATTTGTCTTGAACATACAATCTGAATAAGCAAAACACACCTAGGAAATTAGGGGTAAAAAGTTATCTTTTTGCTACAATTTATAAGCATGAATTTAAATAATTATGTGGGAAAAAAGCACAGTGAAGTTCTGATTAATACTTAACATTATTTCAAAGTATCAGGATGTTTTTAATTATAGAAGAATGTGATTAGGACTTACATAGGAAAACAAAATTATGACATTTACAGTATTAACAAGCTTCTCAAAGGTAACTTTTTTCTTTTTTTCCATGATAGGATAATCACTTTATTTCTCAAGGGAAATACAACTGACTTAATCTGTATGCCAAATCCCAACTCGTAAAAATAAAAACCACAACTAGCTAGAAAGTCAGCACAGCATGTCTAATTGAAACTGTCAAAAAAATAGCAAACATACACCTATTTTAAAGGTTCTGCATAGATCTGTTCTTAACACCTTCTAATGGTATAGACAGGAAGAGCTTCAGATCTAACAGGATTTACACCTTTTAATGTGTTTTAGCATTTGTGAAATGAGTTTTGGCATAACAACCACCCAAGTTCTATCTAGTCCTAAAATATAAATATTGAATTAGAAATTCAATACAATTACATTCCATAATTCAATTGGATTCAATTAGAAATGTAATGTAATCCTAAATTCATTAATAGATGTACTGTCAAAGACAGCCTTTGACAAGAATGAGCAAACTAAGTAGTACCATTGGGAAATTGATACCTGGTAAATCTGCTGGCAAACTGCCTCCTAAGAGTTAACTAAGCAAAATCTCCTGACAGTGTTTCCACAAGTTTCATATGGATGTTCTGATTATTTCTCCTGGAACTTCTGTAGCTCTTTCCATTGCACCATAGTTTTATTTTATTTTATTTTTGAGACAGGGTCTTGTTCTGTAGCCCAGGTTGGTCCTGAACTCACTATGGAGCCCAGGCTGGTCTGGGCCTCACAGCAATCCTCCGGCCTCAGACTCCCTTGTGCTGGGATTATAGGCGTGCACACATTCATCTTTTTGAGCCTTTTGTCCCATTTTAACATAGTTGATCCTACTTCCCAATGTAGTCATCCATTTTTCGTCTCATACTTAGGTCACTCCTCTCATTTGCCCTTTACAGGTCCTCAGTTCTTATACGTTGGGAGTACTTTTTTACTTAGTCACGTTTGTTATCTGTAAAATTTCATTTTCCTCATCAGGGTGTTGTGCGAGAATTAAGATCACGAATGTAGAATGTATCCTCCTATCTAGAATATAAATTCTCAAGTATCTGCTTCTATGGTCTCATTGACTAGTGAAGCTGTGGCCTGCCTTCCCCTGCTTACTCTTCCTTTTCCACTCTTTTGTCCACAATGTAACTACAGTGTTTATAAATGTCAATGTGAACATGCGCGCCTCTGTCCTTATGGTTTGCAGGAAAAGAAAACGGACTTCATGTCTTACTTTCTACTCCTGCCACCTAGTCCCCATGCCAAACTGACTTCAAGCTGCTTAGATATGCCATGTTCCCTTCATGAGGGCTTCTCCCCACTATTTCCTTTGTGCTAAACTCCTTACAAGGAACAGCTGGGTCAATTGTCTTTCAGCTCTCTGCTGAAAAGTCACTTCCTTTTGGGGTCTGGCCTCTCGTTTGCATTCTTCCTGTACTTTGTTCCCCTCTCCTACAACTTCTGAGTTCGCATTATATTATTTATATGAGTGACTATTTACTGTTATTATAGTGGGCTTCCTCCGAAAAGTTATCTCAGACGGAGCTCCTTTTCTTCATCCCACTCAAACATGCTCCTTTCACCTTTTCTTCCAGTTCAGATAACATAACATTCTTTCTTCCAGTTTTGGAAAGCAAACCTCTTGGATGCTTCCTTTCGTGCTCTCAGCAAAATCAGGCTCCCCAGAACGCAGCGCTTCCCTGCCCCTCTTCCCGCTGTTCTGCTCTGTGGTGAAAGGAGCAGCGCCGTGTTCTGGCTGTTAACACACGCTGCTTCCTTCTTTGCCTTCACTACTCACTCCTTTGCCTCTTGACAACTTGGAAGTCAGACTGGTGCTTGAACCACATTCCGTACTGATGCAGACATACTATGAGAAATGCATCGTTAGGTGATTTTTGCCTTGTGACCAGCATAAGTGTACTTACACAGACCTAGACGGTGTACCCTGCACGCTTAGCTCACCAGGCTTCATCTCTTGTTCCCAGACACCAACAGACATGTGCAGTACTATACTATAAATACTACAGGAAACATCTAAAACAATGGTTGCTGTTTATCTGAACATAGAAAAAGTATAATAAAAACACCAGGGGACAGAATTTGTCATTTCTTCATTAAGATCTTCTGGGGCCACCTTCCTGAAACATCATGTTGATTACATCACTCCTCTACTGAAACCTAGCCACTTGCCATCTGCTACAAATGGAACTATATCACTCCAAAATTCCTAGGAAGTCCTACACCCTTCCATGACTACACTGGAAATAAACCTTTCAACGAGGTAACACCTTAAGGTTAAATGTGGTTCTAAGGATCAAGCATGATTCAACAGAACTGGTAACCTAATGAGAAGAGGAGGAACCAGAGCTCTCTTCTGGTACTTAGGTGGCTGAGAAAGTAGCCATAAGAATCCTCATCTGAATCAAACCATGCTGGCACCCTGATTTTGAACTGTTCTGCCCTGAGAACTCTAAGAAAATAATCTCTACAATTTAAGTCACTCTATCTACAGTACCTTGCTATGGAAACCTGAATTGATGAATACCTCATTCTACTTAAAGTAAAAGCCAAAGCACTGAGTGGGGTTCAATTGTCAATGAGGTGGTTCATACATCCCCAAACTTTTTAGCCTCATCATCTTTGACCTTCCCATTTTTTAAGCAGCTCTAGTACAACCCAATGACCATGCCAGTCATGATCCCATCTTTGGGCCTTAGATCTTTCCTTACATAGAACACTCTCTTTTCTCAAATAGTTACATCATTCACTTCCTCACTGTCACCTTCTCAAGAGACCATCAACATCTCACAGGTGTCCCCGTTTTCATCAGCACTCGTGACTGGCATATGGGCTATAAGTTTTACCTCTGCTCTTACCTGGAAGCTCCAAGGTTAACTACTGCCCTCACTGTATTCTGAGAGCTGAGCTTCACAATGTGGTAAAAGTCCTCTTACCTTATTTATTCTCTCACTGGAATGGACTTCATGAGAATGGCCTACCTGTTTTGCTTGTCCTCAAGAACAGTGTAGGTACTCAATATGTAGTTAAATTTTAATTCCAGCACCCACGTATTAGCTTTGCAGCTGAAAGGAACCACATAGGCCAATTACTAGAGCAGAAATTCCATGATAGAAAACTGTATGTATTAAAGGACCACCTAATGATTACGGTTTCTTCTGACCATCTCATACTATTAGAGCTGAAAAGGGGCTTTAGAAACTCTGGCTAAATAACCAAAGACCTGTTCCTTTCTAACAAGCTGACAAGTTAAGTCAAATATCGCAATGACATTTTTTAAAAAAAAGTCCTGTTGCTTTTTTTTTTTTTTACCTTTTCAGTTTTGCAGACTTGAGATTGATCATTCAAAGGCTCAGCAAAGATAGTGTTGATCCTCATAAAGTTAAATTATAGTAAAAGCATAAATAAAACGCAAGTGATCAGAGGAAGCCACTTAATGGCTAGCAGTGTTTTTACACAGGACTTTGGACAGATGTAAAGGTGGATTCTGCTGTTAACAAAAGTTGGAAAACATCTTTACCGACGTTTTCCTTTAGACAAAACAGGCTTGCGGGGCTGTTCTGCACTAAAACCGAGGAGCCCTTAACACAAACCCCTCGGGACGGACAGCGGGACCCTCCGGGTGAAGAAAGCACGGCTCTTACCGGGGAGCCCCAAGGCTCATGACTGCCCTCAGGGCGTTCAAAGAGCCGAGCCGCACGTCATGGTGACAGTCTTCTTCACACAGCATCGCCACTAAGCTCCCTGCCCACTCTCAGACCACAGCTTTTAAAATAAAGATAGCACCCCAGGCGTGGGCACACCCGCTCGGTCGGGAACCGAATTCATCTCTGGTACTGCCCATCTGGCACCGCTGCTCGGGACGAGCTCCTCAGCGCGCGGCGCGGAGGAAATCCTGCCGCTCGGCAGGCTCGCACCCCGGCGACTCAGGTGCCCGGCTACGGCCGGGGCGGGGCGTCTCTGGCACGCGCCTCCGGAAGCGCCCCGGGGCCCACAGGAAAAGCCCCCAGCATCACCCGCAGGAGCCGCCAGGCCTCGGGTACCACGCGCCTGAGGGGACGGGGACGGGCGCCCTGCAGCATCTCGCGAGATCTCGGAGGCCCTGCCCAACTACTACGAGCTCAGAACTTAAAAAGAAAAAAATCCCTAAGGCCCCTTCAGGGGTGGCACAGCCGCAGGAGCGGCAGCGTCCGCGGGCACCAGCGACCGCAGCCCGGGCCCAGGCCGACGGCCCGGCTGCGCGCCCAGGGAGCGAAGAGGCGGGGACCCCGCTTCGGTCTTCGCAGCGCGCCGCGGGGGAGGAGGCGCAGGGCTGGGAGGAGGACGACGGAGGAGGAGGCAGCGGCGAGAGGTCTTCCCGGCGGCGGCCGCGCCAGCTGCCTCACCGGCCCGCGCGAGGCCGGGCGCGGACGGCCAGGACGCGCTGCGCGGAGGGAGCGGCGCCGCGCGCCACTGCGGCCGGTGGGCGGGCGGAGGGGCGGGGCAGCCGCCGGCCCCGCCTCCCGCGCGCTGCAGTGCGAGCGCCGCCGTGGCCCCGCCGAGCCTTTAAACCGCGGGCCCGCCCCGTGCCGGCAGCACTCGCGCCTGACGCGGCAGCCAGCGGCTCGGGCGGGCGGGCGGCGGGAGACCGGCTCCCTCGGCTGGCCCTGCGAGCCGCGGCCACGCCGGCCCGTGGCGCGGGGGCGCGCAGCTCCCCTCGTTCCCCAGAGCCTGCGGGTCCGCCGAGGGGCGAGCGGCGATGGAGCCGGGGCCCACGGCGCCCTCCTCCGGCGCTCTGCGGCCGGCCGGCACCGGCGTTGCGCTGGACCTGCCGGGCGCCGCCGTCCCCTTGCTGCCGGAGGATGATGCGGCCGCCGGCCGGGGCGGCGGCGGGGGCTGCGGAGAGGGCGCCGCGGCGGCCGGGGACGGGCTGGGCAGACCCCTGGGGCCCACCCCAAGCCAGAGCCGCTTCCAGGTGGACCCGGTTTCCGAGAACGCGGGGCGGGCCGCGGCGGCGGCGGCGGCGGCGGCGGCGAAGGAGCCCCCCGCCGACGGGAAGCCCAGCGGCGAGAGCGGGCCGGCCAGGAGCAGCGAGGAAGCCAAAGGCCGCTTCCGCGTGAACTTCGTAGACCCGGCCGCCTCCTCCTCGGCCGACGGCAGCCTGTCGGATGTGGCGGGGGTCGGAGGCGACGGGCCCAACGTGAGCTTTCAGAACGGCGGGGACACCGTCTTGAGCGAAGGCAGCAGCTTGCACTCGGGTGGCGGCAGCGGGCACCACCAGCACTACTACTATGACACCCACACCAATACCTACTACCTGCGCACCTTCGGCCACAACACCATGGACGCCGTGCCCAGGATCGACCACTACCGGCACACCGTCGCGCAGCTGGGCGAGAAGCTGCTCCGGCCCAGCTTGGCAGAACTCCACGACGAGCTGGAAAAGGTGAGGTCGCCCAGCCTCCTCCCTAAACCCTTTATCCATCCGTCGCCGGGTGTCCGCTGGCCGCAGGATGTGCCCGCGGACGCTTGAATGCGGTTGTGGGAGTGGACGCGCACGACTCGCTGGCATCTCTGGATTCAGCTGTCAAGGGTGGAATGGCTCTGGAACGTAACCTAATCTGTTGAAAGTTCGCGGCGGGTTAGGCTGGTTACTTGACACTCGGGAGGTTGCACAGCCTTCTTCTCGGCTAGTTATGCCTCGTGTACATCGTACACTGCCTTTCCCACCCACACCTGAGCACTGCGTCCACTCGGAGTTGCAGTTTTGTTTGTGGTTCCCGAGAAGGAATTGCGCTGTAGGTTTAGGTGAGGACCTCCCTTGGGAGAGGGTGGAGAGCATCCACCATCTGTGTCCTTTTCAGATTGCAGTATGTGGCTTGTCTACACCCACAGAGATCCCGTGAGAGAGCACGTTGGTGTTTCAAGGAAGATCTTAATAGGGTGTGTGTTTTGTCTATGAATTATTAAAACTACTTTTTTGCAATCGTAAATATGCAAAGAATTGTAGAAATCATAAATCTTGGGACATCCACATAATGGCGTAAATCCATTGTTTTTCAGTGTAAACTTTTTGATAGAGAGCTATCTCAAAGCAGGAGAATTGGTTTTTCTATAGAGGATGTCCTGAAAGACCTTTTGGGGTCTTTGCATAACAGTTACACTTGCGAACAGAAAACCATCCCCGTACACTCTTGACCTCAGTAATTCTGCTTTTTTATGGCCTCCAAAGACTTCCTTAGGGTTTGAAATTATTTTGAGATAACGTTGATGCTTTTGATACTCGATTAATATTTAACTTTTATGAGTTGGGATTACCTGAAGCCTGCCTTTATCAGTGCATAGAGACTGCATTGATGGAATTTTATGAGTATAGAAGTCGGTACCACATAGTTTAAAATAATCATAATGTGAAAAAGCTTAAGTATAGTATGTCATTTTTTTAGATGTGATTGCTTGATCTTATATCATTTTTTCATACAGGATTATACTTTTCCAGT
Organism: Ctenodactylus gundi; assembly: GCA_004027205.1. NCBI lineage: Eukaryota > Metazoa > Chordata > Mammalia > Rodentia > Ctenodactylidae > Ctenodactylus > Ctenodactylus gundi. Next base: position 624,907 of record PVKB01000057.1, on the reverse strand, counting down.
ATTTGATAATGTTCACAGTTGGAGGTAATCACATGATGGGTCTTAGCCTTTACAGCTTATCAATTGTTCAAAAGCCTGACATCATTTAGTCTTAGATAATAGTTCTCCAATTGTTCCATTGTGTTATTTTTGCTATATCGGAAGCAAAATAATTTCTAAAACAGTTCTGTCATTCTTCTGTAGTTCTTTCCAATCATTTTCCTCCAAAACTCTTAAGTCTTTGTAGAGTATAGTAGGCAGGGAGTAATTTATTTTAATTATCGAAAATATTATACAAACATCTTTTGTTGTGGTAGCACACTGCTATAATCTCAGCATTCAAAAGGCTGAGGCAGGAGGATCGCTGTGAAAGTGTGGCCAATGTGGGGTACGTAGTGAGTTCAGGTTCAGCCTGGACTACAAGACCCTGTTAAAAAAAAACTTATTTCACCAAGTACAAGTAGTTTCCGGTAAAATAATTTGCATTTTCTTGTAAGTTTTAAAAAGACTTTCTAATATCCAGGGCCTTAGCCTTGAGCTATGTCCTAGCCCATTTTTAAATTTTTCTTTTGAGACAAAAGAACTCACTATGGTAGTCCTTGTTAATTCTGAACTCACTTTGTAGCCTAGGCTGGTCTTGAACTCGCAGCAGTCCTCACGCCTCAGTCTTCTGAGTGCCAGGATTACAGGTGTTGGCCACCCCAACCAGCTAATTTTTAATTTTTATGTGGTGCTGGATAAGGGGAATCAAACCCAAGGTCTTGCTGAGTGAAGCAAATGCTTTAACCACTGAGCTATGCCTGTAGTCTTATAGTTGTGTCACTGCTTTTGGTATTTTTGTGTTCAATTGAGAACATCTGAAAAACAGAACATTTGTGTTGTTAATTATATTGTTATTGAAGCTGATCACCCAACCCCACAGCCTCGGCTTCCTTTCAGGGCTATTGTGAAGATAAGGAAAAAAAGTGCAGCGAAAGTAACCATGCTCAGCACCTGGAAAATAATGGCTAGTATAGTTATTGTTTTAGCCTTTCTACAAATACCAAGTTAAGCTGGGATTTCAATTTTAGAGTCTCTTAGTTTCTACAATATTAGATGACTACAGTATATAAAAGGTTAAATTCAGAGTTTAGTTTAGGCAGCAGGTACTGTAATGAACTCTCTGTGGTTTTCAAGCTTCTAAGCCGTGTACTACTGAGCTACAATCTCGATTTCCATTATGGCCCCTGGAGAAGTTTGATTGGATTAACTAATAAACACATTGAAGATAATTTGCTTAGTTTATAGAAATATGGGTGTTGTTAAGTACAATATGAGTGTTCACTGAAAAGCCAGGCAAGCGAAAGGTGATGATATGAGTTGGCTAGATCCCCCCAAAGTAGTTCTTTATCCTGTCTAGATTGACTTCCACTTCCTTGAAACTTCCAATATTTCTAGCACCTGGTGACTTATACTATTTAGAGTTTCTGTAGCATTTAATTGTAGCATTTGATTGTTTGCCATGCATTCCTTTTTGGTCTCAAAATGCTGTGGTGTCGACTCAGGGTATAATTTTGTGCTAGCATTTGTAGAAGGACCAAAGAAGTAAAAGATGAGGGATTAGGATATTGCTAGGTTAAAGGACCATACTGTCTTTCATCCCTTTTGATTCCTTTTATTGCTCAGAACTGTACCTTTTAAAAGTACTTGACCTAAATGTCAAACTGTAGGAGAATAAATATCCTTGTTGCATATTGCTGCATTATGCAGGCATTCTGAGATCAAGACTTAGGAATTCTCTACTTGTCAAGTATTTATTGGAGAGAGGGTATCTTACAGTTAGTTGGCTACATGGCTGTTGCACTGTGAGATGGTGATACGCAGTGATTAGCAAAACAGATAATGCCTTTGCCTAGATAGACATTAGCTAATAGGTAGATGGACAGATAACGTGATTCCAAACTATTTTTTCAAAGCTATGGAAAAGAAGTTTTCCAGTGAAGATACAAAACTTAATCTTAATTTGATTTTGAGGAAGAATGAGTGTGACTCGGAGACCTGAAAGGTAAGTTGATCATACAGTGGAAAGACATTCCAGTACAAAGAAACAGCATATATAAGGTAATAAGGTGAAAAAGAGTGGCATATCCGATAGAAAGAGGCCATTATATCGTATTAAAAATGTAGTGGGAAGCTGTTGAAGGATTTTGAGTGAAGGGAGAACATGATCAATTTTGTAAGATCTCTGGCTGCTACATGGAGAGTGGGTTGGCAAGGGCTAGAATAGAAACTGGAAGCCTGAAGCCATCACAGTGGTCTGAGTTAGATACAGCTAGGATTGTCAAAAGGGATTAAATATGGCTAGGTTGAATGTGGGAGTGAGAGAAGCTAGGTTTTGGGCTGGAACAAGTGAATAGGTGGTAGTATTGTTGGCCAAGATGGGAAAGATTAGAGGAGAAATAGATGTGGGATGGTAGGAAGAAAGAATTTTGTGTGAGAAGCTTGTAATACATCTTATTCCAAGAGTCATTAGAAAGGGAAGAACCAAAAAAATGTGTAATGATGGGTGAAATTATTTAGGAGAGTATGTAAGAGACTAGAGAACAGGATCTAGGCCAAAAGACCACCTAAAGGAGTGTTTGAGAGTAAGCTACCAAGCTGTATGAAATAGCGGGGAGTACACTGCCAAAGAAATGGAGAGAAAAAAGTTAAAGAACCGAGAAAGTCTTCAAAGCTAATGCTTGGAATTTACTTATAGAATAAATTATTACAAAAAAATCAAAGTAGTGATTTCTTGTAGGAAGAAATAAAGGTAAGGAGTACCAAAAAATAAGTATTTGATGAACAACTTCAACATATGCTTATTAACTATAAAAGAATGAATTGGTGAACAGTGCATAATAGCTTCTTCTCTATTTAAGCATTGTTGTAATGGTGGGCTTTGAACTTAGAGCCTCACACATACATACTAGGTAAACACTTTTATACCTGAGCTACACCTGCAGCCCTAAAGCATTATTTTAAGGGCAGTATTTTGCAATTGTCTTTAGGCCAAGGAGTACATGAATTGTTTTTTATTTTCTCATTAGTGAAAGGGGAGAAGTAAAGGATGCAGCTATATTGTCTTTCATGTCTAAATGAGCATTCATTTTCGCTTTATTTCTAAGAAACAGATCTTTTATATATTTTACTCATAAAAACTGAAGAAATTGCTTTTAGCCACTCTTACTGAGTCAGAGCTGGGTTTCATGCTTAATTTTTGATTCTGATGCCAGAATCATGTCTCCAGGTTCGTTCTTATCTCATGTTTCTGCCTATTTCTTAGACTTGCTCTAAGATACCAGGGAAGCATTACTGCCATCACCTTTGTATCTTGACTCCTTGAAATGAGAGCTGATTGATGAACAAAAATGAGGAGGAGTACTTGTGATGATGTAATTATTGTTTACGATCACTGGCTTCTTCAGTAGAATCTGAGTTTGTGTGGTTTATTTTCATGCAGAGAATAGACATGGGACAATCCTGTCATTTAGTAGTGTTGATTCCTAAAGAAATTCCATACCCTACCAATATCACTTCAGGATACAGCTAGGTGTTTTGAAGGTCACCTGGGTACACCTGTGTTGGTGTCTGGTACTAGTTCCTAGGACTGAGTAACAGCAGAATCCAGAGAATTTTTGCATGTGGTAAGATTAAATTTGTCCTCTCAACTTTGCCAGATGCTGTACCCTCCTAGACCTAGGCTGTCAGGCCACATAAGTCTGCCTTGCGCAAACTATGCGTTCCCCATATTTACTCCAGCTAAGGTGAATTTGGGGATGCAAAGTGTCAGACATCTATAAACTGCTAATCATAACTGATACATGCTCTGTGCGTTTATGTTCATACTAACATAGTCCTTTAATATTTGGAACTTGAAGCAAAATTTGAGTGCATCGGTTCTTCTCTGTTGATTGTCTTTGATTTTAGTGGTTTTTAGTAATGGCTCATATATGTGTTTGGGACTCTAGTATTAATCAAGTTGGTTCCATACTGAAGTGAGATGAATGTGAATTCTGTTATTCATCCAATCCTTACTGAGGATCAACAATAGTACTGTTCTGAGTGTGGGGGATATAGCAGCCAGCAAAGCAGTCATGGGGCTTTCATTATAGTTGTGGGAGACAATAGACAAATAGGTCAGATGGAGTACTTGTAAGAAACTAAGGCAGAATGAAGGAAAAGATAGCTAGACAGAGATGGCTCTGGTTGTGCAGTTTTGGAATAGCTGAAGGAGACTTCTCTGGCTCAGTAGCGAATACCAGAAACACTGTAGGCAGAGGAACAACAGACACAAAAACATTGATGGGAATGTGTTTGGTGTAACTGAGTGACAGGGAGGTTATGGAGAGTCAAGACTGAAGTGATAGCTAAGGAGAGAATGTCACAGGGGTCGTGAGACCCCAATAAAGTAGAACTTTGTAGATCATGATAAAGACTTAGGGTTTACTGGGACTTACGGGGGGCTTCGGCGGTTCTTGGGCACAGACTTGATGGCCATTTTACTCATGACTTAAAAGTAGCTCATTGTTTGGTGGGGAACACACTGCATACAGTAAGCAGACGAGGGTGGAAGCCAGGATGCCTGTTAGAAAGGGTAGTTTATTTAAATAAGGACGATTTTTTTTTTTTAACAAAGATGATATGGCTGCTAGAGGTATTCAGATGCTCAAGTATGTCAAAGGTAGAATTGTTGGAACTTGGTGATGGCTTGGACTGGGAACTGAATAATGCCATGGCTTTTCCCTTATTTGGGATAGAATTGATATTTATAGAGATAGGGAAGACTAGAAAGGAACAGGTTAGGGATATGGACTCATTTGGGTTGTATTCCATTAATTAGTTCTGCAATAGTATATTTAGATTGCAGATATGGGCTTGCTAAATAACAGGATTTAAAGCAGATTTTTGTTTGTAGAATAAAACTGTTCTTTTGTTCTTGCCTATTTAAAGTCATGAAAATCAGTAGTAGTTAAAAAATAATCCGAGTAAGGAGCACATATGTTGATTCCATAGACTTTAGTGAAGATTCAAAATACTGAAGTTAAAGACGTATCAATGATTTCTCTTCAAAATATGAAAGCTAGCTATGCCCAGTGGCACAGGCCTGTAATCCCAGCACACTGGGAGGTTGAGGCAGAAAGATTGGAAGTTTGAGCCTAGTTTGGGCAATTTAGAGGGTTAGCAAAATCTTCTCTCAAAATAATAAATAAAAATAAAAATGGGCCAGTGATAATAGCACAGTGTGAAGGCCCTGGCCTCAATCCCAGTACTTAAAAAAAAAAAAAAAAAGTGATCATTTGCTCAGTGGCTTTTTTTTTATTCTTGCATTTGTCAATAGAACTTCTACCATTGTTCTTTTAGAGCTATTATCAGAATATTGGAGCTGATAGAGATCTTAGGGATTCCTAAGAAGTAGTAGGGGAAAATCCAAGAGGCAACAAAAACTTAGTAGCAGCTGTGTAGGCTATTGTGCCCTCGTGTCCCACGGCTGAAGTGGAAGAATCACTTGAGCTCATAAATTACAGACTAGTTTGGGCAATACAACAGGACCCCTCTCAAAAAAGGAGGAGGAGGGGAAGAAACCAAATAGAAGTTTATTCATAGAATCTTAGAAGCTTATTCATAGTACTTTTAGGCACAGATATTTCTCTGCTCTAAATTATTCAGTATGCTTTTCTAAGCAATCATAAATTTAGATATTCACTTAGGCAAAGAATTGTATAAACCTTTGGAATCATTGTTGGGTTGGTGTTGACTCCTCCAACAGTTTAACTTCTAACAGAGTTTGTTATGTGAGTCATTTTGGAGGAAGGTGATTTGGTAGGGTAATTTGGGTCTCCTGTAAGGGATAACTCAAAGGGCTTCAGAGTACCCTGACCATCTGAAAACCAGAGTAGATGAACCACAGAGCAGGGGAATACCTAAAAACACACTTAGCTGTAGTAATTTAATGTTTAGGGCGGCTGTGTTTTGGGAAGAGGTGGGAAATGGTAGGAAGTTCTATAGGGCATGACTTAGTCCCTAGACTTCAGTCGCACATAACTAACACTTACTCTGGTTATGGTCTTTTGCCACCTAAAATCCTTTTCTCAACGTTGTCCAATAGGAATATAGCATGACCTGCATGTAAAGCTTAAAACTTTCTAGTAGTCATATTTTTAAGAGTAAAGAAATTGGGGGCTGAAGGAATGGCACCTTAGGTTCAATTCCCCAGCACCACATAAAGCTGGGTGTGGTGGAGCATGCCTGGGGAGGCTGAGGCAGGAGGATTGCCAAGTCCAAGGCCAGCCTGGGCTCCATAGTGAGTTCAGGATCAGCATGGCCTATAAAACGAGACCCTGTCTCAAAAAAAGAAAGAAAGAAAGAAAAGAGTAAAGAAGTTGAGGGTATAACTTAGTGGTACAATTCTTCCTTCAGGTGAAATTAATTTTAATAATGTATTTATTTGATACTATATCTAAAATCATTCTGATGATTGATGTTCTAATACAGTACTCATCATGTGTGTCCATTTAATTTATTTCAGTTGGAACTTGCATTGTGGCTCTGTAGTTAAAATGCTTGCCTGGCAAGCACAAGATCCAGTTCCTGAGTTAAGTATCCTCAGCACCATAGAAGACGGATGTCGTGACCCACACATTGTAATCCCAGCAGTTAGGAGGCTAAGGTAGGAGGACTGTCATGTATTCAGGGCAAGTCTGGGCTATATAGTGAGTTCAGACCCAGCCTGCACTAGAGAGTGAGACCCTGTATCAAAAAAATAAAATAATATAAATTTGTTTCAATTATTATTACTATTATTTACTTATGTATTTATTTTTGGAGACAGGGTCTCCCTCTATAGCCCAGGCGGGTCCTGAACTCACTGTGGAGCCCAGGTTGGCCTTGGACTCAACACAATCTTCCTGCCTCAGGATCCCGAGTGCTGGGATTACAGGTGTGTGTCACCACACCCAGCTTTTGTGGTGCTGTGCAATCGAACTCAGATTCTTAGCACCTGAGCCATTACTCCAGCCCAATTTGATTCAGTTAAAGTAGTTACCAATTCAGTTCTTTAGTGCTTGGTCCTTTAGTCACTCCTTCCTGTTCTTACTCCACCAATGGGCATTTAACAAAGTACTTACCAGTGAGCTTCAGACCTAGACCTTTGTTTGTTTGGGAGATAATCATGCTGAAACATTACATTGCCCAAGCTGGGCCAGAACTTGGGATTCGGATTCTCTTGCTTCAGCCTCCCAGAGTGCTACAGTTGGTTCAAGTGTGTACTGATACATTCTGATTGGAGTCACATTTTATGTTTTCAGCATCCACACTGGCTAGTGACTGCCACGTTGAACAGTGAACACAGAACTGTCCCATCATCAGAGTGATCTGTTAGAGGGCTGTCAACAGAAGTAATATCTGAACAAATGTTATCCTTCTTTCCTATCTTAATATTTTTTAACATTAGCCACCTCTAGTTAAAAATCATTAAGTGGTCAAATTTCTTTTAATTTTTAAGATCTTTCCTCAAACAAAGGTGTTTAGAACCTCTTATGTTCTCATTGAAGTTTCTGTATCAGTGGAATGCATCTCTTCCATGGAATAGAGATTTAGGTATTTAATATATGTAGATATTAGAAATGTTTCCACAATCAGAGTAAATTAGAAGGGAAAAATGAACACGGGCAGAGCTCAATGCAGTAAGAAATAGTGCCCTGCAGACACAGGAGGTAAGAAAATAAGAAAAAAGCAGAAGCTAAGTTCTCAGGAAACCACTTTGGCTAGGAGGGGGAAGTGAACATTGGCAGAGGTGGATCCAGGAGGAGGTAGCATCTAGCAGAGACAGATTTTTAAAAAAAAATTATAAAAACCAGAAGCAAAGTTCCCAGAAAATAGCATTTATACACTTTATAGCAAATGCAAGGACATGATTTGAGTTTTGATTATAACTTCTTCACATAATGTAAAGCTAACATTATGTAACATTCTCAATATAAGAGTCAGTGACCTGTATTTGTTTTGGAAAATTTTAGCCTCAAATCATCCTAGAATATCAAATTTTGAGTGGCTGAGAATTATTAACCCTGTTTAAAACTAACACTAAAAATATTTTAAGGGTTTCGTTGTACTTTGCTTATTTAAAATGCTTATTATTGTATTAAAATAATAAGGCCAGCTTGGAAAATAGAGAAAATAGCTTTAAAAGCTCAAGCTCTCAAGAGCATTTTTGCATTTTTAATGTACATCTTCTTGTTTTTGTTGCCCTGGTACGGGACTACAAGACCTTGTGTATGTAAGTACTTTACTCCTAAGTAACATCTCCTACCCTGCCCCCTTATGACTATCTACCTACTCACCTATCTATGGAGATGGTCTCACTCTGTAGTACAGGCTGGTCCTGAATTTACTGTGTAGCCCAAGCTAGCCTCAAACTTGGGGCAATCTTCTTGCCTCTGCCTCCTGAGTGCTGAGATTACAGGTCTGTAACACCATTCCTGGCTAATTTTTTACGTGGTACTGGAGAACCAAATGAGGTCCTTGCGCATGCTAGGGAAGCGCCTTAACCACTGAGCTCTGCCTCCCGGCTTTTTTTCTTTTGTACGTTGTAAGACTATGATTTTGTATAATGCTCTTTTCACTTAATATTTAAGTAACTGAATATTAGTAAATAGTCAGAAGGTCCTATCATTTACAGTTATCTATTTAAATACTGATGCAATAGTCTTAAGTGTATGTACCATAACCTTTTTTTGTGTAGATTGTTTATGTACATTAATTGTGATTCATTTGTAACAAGCCAGCCATCTTGTTTAGTGTTATCTGCTTTTTGTCTCTCTAATCCTCCTTCCCTGGCATCTTTTGTGCTAACTAGTTTTTAATATTGAGTTCTTCTGTTGACTTTCTAGTTATTTCCTTATGATATTTTTTTCTTTTAACGCTTGTCCTGCTAAGAATGTTGAATTTCTTCCACTAAAATAGAGAATTTCCTTTCCCCTTTTTTGAGACAGGATCTCACTCTGTAGCCCAGGCTGGTCCTGAACTCACTATGAAGCCCAGGCTAGCCTTAGACTCAGGGCAGTGCTCCTGCCTCAGCCTCCTGAGTGCTGGGATTACAGGCATGTGCCACCACACCAAGCTTATGTTTTGCTTGACTTCGCACTTCCTAGTCAAGGGCTTTCTTTACCTGCTGAGCCATTCCTCCAGCCCCTAAAATGGAGAAATCTTAAAACGTTCTTCCTTTCTTTGTGCCCTTTATGTTATAAAAAGGGTAAATCCTGAAGTCATTACTATGTAACTTGTTTCCAACAGTCATGTGATTTATTTTTTAAAAAGGAAAAATACATAATTTTCATTGCTTTTTATTCTTTAGAGATCTGTGATTTCATCTGATACTGCTTTTCTTCCTAGAGTACTTATAATGAAAGTCAGCTGGCAACAAATTCTCTTTGTTTTTAATCTAAATGTATTTCACCTTAGATTTAAAGGATAGTACTTCAGGACATAAAGTTCTTTCCTTTCAGTCATTTGAGTATACAGTTCCAGTGTTTTCTCTCTTCCCTTGTTTCTGGATGAAGGCAGCTGTAGACAACTGTAGACAACATGGTATTTTTCTGTTTTACAATTTTACTATTACATTTGGCTTTTAGCAGCTCATAGCTAGGATTCATGCACATGAGAACATTGTTTAGTTTCTTGCATATGTAAGTTAATGCTTTTCACTACTGTCATCTTCTATGTCCATTTTGATATTAAGTCCTTGTTAATAAGTTTTTTTTTAATTGAAACTATGTTCTCTCCCCCGGCCCCCTTTTTTTTTAAACAGTGTTGCTCTGTAGTCCAGGCTGGTCCTCAACTCACCATGTAGCCTAGGTTGGCCTCAAACTCACTATAGTCCTCCAGTCACAGCTTCCCAAGTGCTGGAGTTCCACTATACATCACCATGCCCACTTATGTGATGCTGGGGAGTAAAATTCAATGCTTTGTGCTTGATAAGCACTTTAGCTTCTGCTAGCCCATGTAGTCTAGCTTAGAATTTCTAACTTTTAATATATAACTTTTATTTCTGTTGAAATACCTCCTCTTAATAATAGGTAATCATATTTATGTTTGACTTCTGAATATATGTGTTACAGCTATGTTAAATGTTTTTGTCTCCTAAATTCAACTTCTGGGCCCACTTGGATTTAATTTCTGACGATTACTGTTCTTTCCAGTTTCCAGTTTGATTGCATGTTTTGTAATTTTGAGGGTGGAAACTGGTTATGTAGTTAATCTATCAGTGTGACGTTTGTCTTAGTTACTTTATTGTTGGTAGGACACAATACCCAACTTATTACTTAAAGGAGGAAAGATTTAGCTGCGTCTCAGTTACTTTTTCATTGCTGTGACTCAGTACCTGACACCCACAATTTTAGGAAAAGGAGAGGTTTATTTTAGCTTACAGTTTCAGATGGTCACAGTCCATTCAGGGGCAGTCAGCAGCAATTGAAGTTCATGGCAGAGGCAGAAAGGTAGAGGCAGCTTCTCAGGACATCACCAACAGGCAGGCATGTGAGACTCATGGAGACTAGTGCAAGTCGCAGTCTTAGTCTCTTCTGCATCTGGGTATCGAAGGTGTGGCCACTACACACCCTTAGTCTTAACTCACAAGCCTTTAGTCTTAAGTCACATGCCTTTAGTCTTAACTCACACGCCCCTAATCCCAACAACCGCAATCCACCCCTCCCTACCAGACCACAGTCCACCAACATTACATGGCTCCATAGACAATCCATAACATTAAAATACATAAGACTTTTGGGGGATACTCCAGATCCTAACCACAACAAGCTCCCAGTTTCAGAAGGTCTCAGTCCATTTGTGGGTGTCTGGCAATGGTGGAAGCATATACCAAAGTTCCAGAAGAAGGAAAAGCTGTTCACAGTGTGGCAGACAGGAAGCCAAGCAAAAAAGGAAGGGCAGAGCTAGCATATATCCTTCCAGGTTATGTCTCAGTGATCCACCCCTTCTGAATAGGACTCACTTTTTAATAGCACATGGTTCTTTAGGTTTTTTACAACATCCAAGTACCTGAGGCTTTTGGGCAAAATTCCAGATCGGAACCGTAACACCTTGAATTGTTATCTTTTAATACTTCTTTTGAAATTTATATAGTTTTTTTTTAAAGGTATTTAACTTCCCTAGGCTTCGACTGAGTTCCTTATTTACAAGATGATATCTCTGTTCTGTTTTTATGATGTACAGTTACTTTATCAGTCTGGGCCTGGGGATCATTTATATCTTGATCATTTCACTTATTAGTTCTGTGACCTTAAGTAAAAACACTTGAATCTTGTTCTCAGTTCCTTTATTGAAAATGGGGAAGATAATATTGATAAAGAGAAATACTACTTATTCTTATGAGAAGTGCATGAAATACTAAGTGTATGCCTTGTGCCACCTGTATACAACATGTAATCACTGCTGTCAAATGATTTTCCACACATGTTGCATGTTGCTTTTCCAGTACTTACACATTTCTATTGCTACTGGTTATGTATTTCTGATAGAAACTTTTTATTCTTAGTTTTAAACTAAAACAATTAAATGTAGATCACATAATTTTAGTAATAATACCATAAGGTATAAATTATCTAATAATTTGAATTTGAAATGTTCCAGTCTTTTTAATTTGTTCACATTAGCAAGTTGTATGGGATTTGAGCAAAACATGACTTGTTATCTTTAGTGCATTACTGTAATAAGTCAGTCTTGAATGGTTAAACTTGATGGGCTAGGTAGAGGACTGACTTCTCTGACTGTAATCAGCAGTTCTGACTTGGTTCATTGTAAAATCACATGGTCACACCATCTACTTTTATCTGTGGTACTTGAGTTTTGAGCTTTGCATTAATTCCACTGGATATTAATAGAGCATTGTAAACCAGAGCAGATTGGATTCCTGTAAAACAATACTTTGTTTTGAAAGAGTAGTCTGCATGGGGAACATTACACAGACTACACCAATCACCGACAGCACGGATAGGAAATGTTGGTAGCTTTGAGATGATATAATTGGCTAGTACTCTGTTAAAAAAAAAAAACAGAGCAATTGTTAGAATAAATTAACTGTATCTGCATCTAAATTTGCATATATGTGTACATATTTTTAATTACTAAATCAGCTGTGTTTCAGAATATTTTAACTTGGCTTACCTCAGGTAATACTAAGCAGATGCTGTTAAACAGTATGAGAAATTTTGGTATTTAAAGTATTAATATTTTAATTCGGAGTTTGTCTTTAGCACACAAATAGTTTTTTTCAACTTTAGCATTTTCAGTGTATTAGTTTAGATTTATTTAAATCAGTAAGTTGCTTGCAAAGTAATTCTTGTATATTAACAACACGTTGAAATAAAGCTTTCTACTGTTCTGTCATTAACTGAGATTTAATTTGCTTTAACAATGTTGAGCCTGGAAGTTTTGCTTTTCACACATGAGCATCCCCACAGGTGGTCATTTGCCACCAAGGGGAACAGGGAAAAAAATTTATCATTTAAGTAAAGTTTTCATGCCAGAAAAGTTGCAAAATATATTCTAATAGCATAATCATGAATCTTCAAATCTAGACTTACTGGCTTTGCTGTATACTGTATGACGTGCTAATAGATGCGATAAGGATTTATCACTGACACTGTACAGAAAGTGGTGTCGTATTTGTATGTGAAGGTCAATACTTTGTATTACAGAGGGAATTTTAATACTCTACCAATATTGAATATAAGAATCTTTGTAGTAAAGTCTAGATTAATGGTGGTTTGCAGAATTTATTTTTATGTACTTGCTCAACATGTATTTTTAAGTTCACAACATAGTCATTTACAATAATAGGTCACTAGCTTGTTTTTATAGCAATAGCCAAAGTTTATTGAGCTCTCATTCTGTTAATGCCAGTTAATGTGCAAAATATTTAGCAAACTTCCTCTCTTTTGCTAATTTTTAATTGTGGATTATCAAAACATAAAGCATAAATATATAGCTTAAGGAATCAATTGGAAACCTATGAAATCATCTGACAGACCAAGAAAATAAAATACTGCTGACACCCCAGAAATCTCTATGCCCCTCTTTCTAATTTACTCACAGGAGTTGTTGCCCTAAGAACATGGCAGTCACTCCTTTGTATCTTTGTCTTCTTTTTAAAAATAATCCCTATCACCCCGTATTCTGAAGGCTTATTATGGTTTTTTTCTGCTTTGAAACTTTAGAAAATTATAATTATATGGCTTTTTTTAATTTTGGGGGGTATGGGGTTCTTGCTGTGTTGCCCAGGCTGCTTTAAGACTTACAGGCTCAAACCATCCTCTTGCTTCATTCTGTAGAGTAGCTAGTACTTCAGTTACATATCATTATATTTTACAATCTGTTGTCTTACTCAGATGTTGTATATGGCATTCATTGGCATTCATTTATATTGTTTTTGTAATCTGTTCATTATTGTTACTGTTTACCATGCATTATATGAATGAACTTCATCTTCTGTATTCTGTATTTATGTATATTTATATTGTTTCTAATTTGGATAATTTTAATTAACAGTCAGTTTTTCTAAGGAGGCTTCTTCACATACATAAACACACACACACATACACACACACACACACACACACACACTCAGGAGTGGAAATACTGGGTTTAAGGGTATGCATCTTTTCAACGTGAAAATGTCCAATTTTTTTTTTTTTCTAAAACAGCAATTGATACTGCCACTAGCAATGAGGAAGTTTTACCAGTGGATACTGCCACTACAGTATATGAGATGTCTTGTGTTCTATACAGTTATACTTTCTTACTTTTTCTTAGACAATTTGGCTAGGTTCATTTTATACACACACACACATATATATGTATATATATGTATATAATTCCATAGAGATGGAAACTGAAGTTCAGAGGAAGTAAGTCACATAGCTAATAAGCTGGGATTTTAATTAAATCTGACTTGGGAGATGACACATTTTATTTCACTCTTCTCTTTCTGATCATTATTTAGAAAACAGCTTGGTAGAGAGGTTCAATACTTACTCTATCTTATATTAAACATGATGGGAAAGATCCATGTTCTTTTAGACCTTTAATTTTAATGTAAAATTAAAGGAGTGGAAGCAAGTGCATATAGTGGAGAAAACCAAGTATTGTACATAAAATGATAATTTCAGAGGGTGATATGTGCCATGAGGGAAGGAAAAGCAACAATGGTTAGATACTGTGTTTTGTAATCTGGGAAGAAGGAGGCGGCAGTTGAGTCAAGACCTAAAGAATGAGAAGAAGAGGCGCATCTTCAAAGTGTATTACAGTGAGTCAAAAGTCTCTCAAGAGAAATTAGTTTTGGCGAGCAAAGCAAAACTTTACCAAATTAAATAAAACTCGCAGTACATTTATAACTTAAGGACAAATTTGAGGAGGTGTAAATTTTTTTCAAAGAAGATTAGTGGAAGTAGGAAAATACTCTGTGGTTGGAAAAATACAAGAACTTCTATAAAAATTGAACTAGTGTTTACTTTTCTTTCATGTCAAGTTTTACTATTTATGGTAACAAAACATTGATGACAAATCCAAAGAATTCTATGTGGATAATTTTATTTTTCAAGACTTTCTGAAAAGGTAAGGTTACCCAATTGGGCCTGCAGTCCAAAGGTTTTAATGGAAAACTATGTAAGGGAAGAAAGACTCTAGTATGACCCAGAACATTGATAAAGAGGGAAACCAATTTGAGCACTCAATGAGGATTTTAATTGGAAAAAGGAAATTGTAGATATTATAGAAACGGGGACGGGAGGAATGGTTCAGTGGTCAAAGCACTTGCCTACCAAGCACTAAGTACCGGAGTTCGAATCTCCGTTGCCACATAAGATGGGTGTGGTGGCGCACCCATAATCACCGCACTTGGGAAGCTGAGACAGGATTGCAGTGAGTCCAAGGCCAGCCTTCTGGGTTCCGTAGTGAGGACCAGCCTGGGCCACAGAGTGAGACCCTGTCTCAAAAAAAAAAGAAAGAAAGAAAGAAAGAAAGAAAGAAAGAAAGGAAGGAAGGAAGGAAACTGATCGGCCTATTTTACCAATAGTCTCTATTGCAGGGGCTTCCAAATAAACTTCTAAAATGAAATAATACACATCATAGAACTTTCGTACTTAAGTATTTTGTGTGATCCTAGTTGGATTAAGTCTAGACACAATAGCAGTAGCAATTACTTTTTCCTCACAGGTGGTAGGGTGTAACTACTGGGGCAATAGGACAAAGGATTTCCTAAACACTGAATACCCAGGGTGGGTGACAAATTAGTAGCTTCATGATTTTAGGCAAGTTAACCTCCCATGATGCTGCTGCTTTATTTAAGGTGATACTGCCTACCTCTCAAAGATACATGAGTTGAAGGACATAGGATATAAAAACACTTAATAGATGTATTTGACATATGGTAGGCTTTCAGTAAATGGTGACTGTCATCAAACAAGTCAGAATCTCACATGGCTAAGAATTCTTGGTTTATCCCATACTTTACAATTAACTACCTGGATTATGTACATTGTGTTTTATAAGAAATGTCATTTTTTGTTATTTTATTTACTGTTAAAAAGATTTCAGTATACAGTAAAAGTTTAGAAAACATATTTATCAGACTCAAAAATGGTTTGGAAGTCACAAAGGGAAATTCCTGCAATGTACCAAGAAATTTCTTGTGTCTTAAGACAGAACAAACTTTGTGTCTTGCAATATGATAGAGCAAAAACAAACAAAAAAAAGTGAATCATGAATAAACCTGAATTGATTTGGTGGGAATCTCTGTCAGGGTTTGGCTCACCCCAACTAGGAAAAGACAGATTATTCGCTAAGCTACAAACCAATTCTTAACTAGAAATAAAACTCCTCATGAGTAATGTAAAAAAGAAGTCACCCCACCCATGTTGGGTTTTCTAGGTGTTTGTGTAAGTGTAGGAAATGGTAATATCTCAGAAACAGATCAAAATAAAGTGAATTTAACTAGAAAAGCAGCATGTTATACACCTGACCAGGTGTTCCCATCTATGTTTTATCTTAGCACAAATGTTAAATTTGCGATAGAACTTCAGACTTAACCCCTAGAAAGATTATCTTGGTTTTATTTACATGTGATTTCCTTTGATGTTGGACTTGTGACTTTTTTGGTGGGGCTATAGTTTTGAGCATTTAGGTCAGGCATGTCCAAGTGTGGCCTGCTGGGTTTTTGCCCTTGACTTTTTCAAGTGTTATAATGAAATATTTCAAATGGAAGTATTAGCACTTATATATGTATATTAATTATGCTGTATATTTTATGTGCTTCATTAAGACCTTTTCTCATCACTCAAAAAAAGGGGAAAAAATCCCAGTAGGCTGTAGGTTGAACACACCTGAGATGATACGGACTTCCCAAACGATTTGACACTGGATAACCGGAGCAAGGATAAACAGTGTTGTATCTTCAGAATTTCAGTGTTCTCTGTTGTAACTCCTATCCTGTACATAGCACCATTTTCTAGTTGAGTAATTATTACATGAATGCAAATTTTGTAGTTCTTGCTATTTTTTCTGCACTTTAGATTATTTGTTAAAGTTTGACTTAACCATAAAATAGTGCATCAGTTTTGATTCTGGTTGATTTTAATTTCATAGGTCAAAAATACAGGAAATTCTTTTCAGTATAATTCCTTAGACTTCATTTCATAGGTAGAGAAAGTTTGGGAATTTGGAGCAGCAGGAAAATAGAAGCCAGATACTTTCCTGTACATATAGCTTGTTGAGAAACAAGTTGAAATATCTAAGTTACATATTTTTAAGCTTTATCTTTAATAAACTTTTTTGATAAACACCTTATTTGGTCTTATTAACTGTGTGAGTCAGTATACTAAAGAATCACTTTCCAGAGGTGTTGCTAAAAACAAATTTTGTTTCCTTTAAGTAGACCTTTGCATAAAAAGCAGATTTGCATCTCATCCATAAAACATGATCAAGATTTAACATGATGTGTATTTTGGAAATTCAAGTGGGGATACTCAAGAAGAAGATTTCAGCTTCAAGAAGAGCTCAGGGTGACCGGAGGCCCTGCTATAGTGCTTTGGTAGTCTTACTGGCCAGCATTCTCAACTGGGAGAACTGACTGGGTACTTAGTACATGTGCAGTCCCAGAGAAGCAGCTACCCTGGCAGCTGGTTGTATAACCTTGAGCTTACTGAAGAGTCACTAGAAACCTAAGAGCCAGGCCATTGAGGAATACATTTTTCACTAATATTTTAGAAATACGTAGCTGTTAGTAATACCCAAATTTCAAATGCAGCATAGCGCATCAATTTAGATTGTGGTCCTATGGTGAAGTATCAGTTTAATAGCCAAAAGCTAGAAGCCTCAATTGCTTAAAATATTTGTCTTACTACAGATTGGGATTATTTCCATTTCAGAGAGGAGGCATCTGATTTTCAGAGAGGTACTATAATTTGGAAAATAAAGTGGAGTATTACTAAAAACACATGCAACCTGCCTTGGAATAAGTTTCATTAGATAAAATAGAAGTTGCTCTGTATAATGAAAAATATCCCAATTCATGGTAAAAGATTTGCTTTCTCTAGCCTCTACTGAAAAAGTAGCAACTCTTAAGAGGGTTGGAGAGTACCTAGCTTAATTGTTTAAGGAATAAGTGAAAGGATGCAATTCTAGTGTATGCTCAGAAAGCAAATGCAGACTCTGAGTAATAGAAGAGCATAAGTTACTTTGGAGGTTTTTGTGTATTAAATAGGGCTAAGGGATTGGAACATTTTCCAGTTTAAAGGTTATCAATATTTGGGCATCTTTAATTCTCCCCGGAGGGCACTGGAGCCATAGTGCGGTGCTTGCCTAGCATGTGTAAGGCCTTGGTTTGACTCCCCAGCACTACCTAAAGATTAGTGAGCATGATGGCTCATACCTATAATCCCAGCACTTGGGAGGCTCTGACAGAAGGACTGCAGTGAGCTCAAGGCCAGCCAGGGCTACATAGTAAGCTCAGAAAACAATATTGTGGCAGTCGAAATAGACACTGGTACAGCTCTGTGCAGTTGTTCTTTAAAATAATTTCAAAATCCTCTTCCAAAGCTTACAGACAGTGGCAACAGCAACAAAAATCCCTGAAACATGTAGGTTATTGTATTCGTATATTATGCCTGAAATCACTGAGCAAAGGTATTCCTACCAAAACTGTTATCAGTTTAACTGTGAAAACACTATAAACTTGTGTTTAAAAATGAATAGAGTTGATACAGATATTGCCAAGAGTATGTTTTAACTGTACTAAAAAGGTCACTTTTTTTTCCCCACATAATGTAAACCACCAATCTACCCTACACGGACAAAAAAGAAACCATGTCATTTTGACTTCTGCACAATTAACTTTCTGGGATGTCCTTGTCATCCTTGTCTAGTGATAACATAAGAATTGGTACTTTGTATACTTTGCATAAAAACAGTGGACTTAGAAACTGGAAAGTTTTAAGAAAAGGACTGTCACTTGAATGTAACATGTACTTAAACATTTAGAAATGAGAAGGCTGTGCTTGTGTACACATTTGTCCACTCAAGCCTACGCTTCATACTGCAGAACTAGTGAAAGCTCTGTTAAGGCTTTTGAAGTGTAATTTAAAAGAATTTTTTTATTTCCCTGTGAAGCTCAATTTATGTCCTTTTTTTAAAAAAAGAAATCTGGCTTCATTCTAGTTTGTCTGTTTATAGTAGACACACTTCAGTGTTAGGAAAGAATAGCTTGCTATAGAAATTTTTTGCTGGTAAAACAAGTCGTTGTACTATAAGAATATTTTCTCAGGTCTGGAAGAATTTAAGACCTTTATTATATAAACATAAAATTAATTTGTCAAAAGACAACTGGGTGTTGGAAAGTGAAAATACTTTGTGAATTTCTAAGACATGCATTCAAGAGTAAATGTAAAATATAAGTGCACCTTAAAGTATTATGTAGGATTTTAATCTTATTCTTCATTCTAGTCAAGTACACATTTTGACAGTTAAGCTTATGCTGAAACATTCAAGAATTAAAAATTATACCCTGGAAAAGGATTGTCTAATTTTTATGACACTGTTTGTAGCACATTGATCATTTCTTTTGGGGGAGAAGTTACATACTGAAACATGCAAAGTGCTGATATCAGTATTTACCTGCAAGGCTGAAACTCAGCCGTGAGGCCAGGTCTGGAAAACAAAATGAACCAAAGCTCATGACTTGTTCCGTGTAGGTGGTGGTTTAAGTTGTGGGTCTGGTGAAAAGACCATAGAACATGTAGCATGAGAATAGGAGGTAGGTCTAGAATTCTCCAAGCATTGAAAAGGACTGTCATATTTAATTGTGGTGGAAGAGGCTGAGATAGTGTTGTGTTTCAGGAAATATCAAGTGCAGCTGCCGAAGTCCAGTGAGACAAGGATGAAAATTGTATGTTTGACAGCAGCGAAGTTATTTGATGGCCTCATTAAAAATTATTTTGCTGTTAATGTGGGTAAAACGAAGTTGAGGAGGCTGGCTGGTCTTCTAGCAGTTTGGGCAGGGCAATAAAAAGTTGACCAAGGTCAAAAAGAAAGAGTGATTGTGTTGATGTGGAACTTTAAATATTTTAAGGGAGCGAATACATAGTCCATGTTATAGAAACTCTCCTTCCAAAAATGGAAGTTATCTCCGTTCTTGTGTTTTCTGTATATTCAGAAAAAAATGTTCAGCTAGGTTTTTTTCTGTATAAGTTTCTCTCAATTCACTGGTTCTGTTAATACTGGCTCCTCTCCTAGGTTCCAGTTATCAATTTTTTAACTGCCTGATAGACTCTTTCCTAATTGTCTGCTGGTTCTTCAGATTCAGCATATGCCTTTCCAGGTGACATAATTTACTTTCTAGTATTAAGAAACTCTTCCAACTGCTGACAGTCTGACCTATACAGGACTTCCATTCTTTCCTATCTCCCTCTCTCCCACTTCTGCTGTCCCCACTTGACACCGAATCCATACCAAATCCTTGCTAGGAGCATCAGAATCATGTTGCTTCATTTTGAAAGCCTGTTTCACTGAATGATGCTCAATTAATTTGTTTGTTTTATTTTATTTATTTAGAGACAGGGTGTTGCTGTGTAGCCAGACTAGTCCTGAACTCACTATAGAGCCCAGGGTGGCCTTGGACTCAAGGCAATCCTCCTGTCTCAGCCTCCTGAGTGCTGGGATTACAGGCGTGCACCCCCACACCCAGCTTATGTGGGACTGGGGAATCAAACTCGGGTACTTAGTGCTGAACACTTGCTAAGCAAGTGCTTTAACCACTGAGCCTTTCCTCCAGTCCCTGCTCAATTTGATTTCTCTCATTTAACATAGCATCTATAATTTGGGGTTTTTTCAATTATTATGTAAAATACAGTGAAAATATAAAGCAGTTATATGAAAATAGCATGTAGGTTGAAGATTTTTATTATATGTACCTTCAATTCATAGCTGCCTAATATACAGTTTCTTTTTGAATAGTTGACAGTATTTGTCATAAGCTTTCTTTAAATTGTGTGCATTTCGATAATGCTACAGCTGATAGTTTTTTTAAACTTAAAGAAATAGCTGGAAAGGTAGAGGCTCTACAGAGCATACGAGGTCCTGGGTTCTATCTCCAGCACTGCTCAAGACAAAAGATGGAAATTTACTTTTGTTGTCACATATTTCAGGAAATTAATATGACCACAGTCTCGTTATATTTTAATTCAGCTAACTACAAATAACATTCTTACTTTAGAAATATATTTTTCATTAATAACTAGAGCACTTTTCAAAATAGAGCTACTAGAAGGAAGATAATTATGTAAGTTTTTCATTCTGTATAGTCATAACTTTTTATTTATGTTTATTATTTCTTTATTTTTACTTTTTTTAATTTTTGAGACAGTCTTTCTTGCTTTGTAGACCAGGCTGGTCCTGAACTCAACACTTCTGTCTCAGCCTCCCGAATGCTGGGATTACAGGCATGCATCACTATGCCCAGTTTATGTGGTGCTGGGAAATTGAACTCAGCACTTTAACCACTAAGCCATTCCTCCAGCCCTACTTATTTATTTTTTGAGAAGAGTCTCATGTTGCCTGGGCTGGCGTCAAGCACATGAATCTCACTACACTTCTGAGCTGTGTTTATTCATTTGTACTATTTATATTTATGGCGAGTGTAATGATTTTCAGCTACTATGTTTATACCAGATATAGCCAGCCTAAAGGAAAAGGAAAGTTTGGATGATTACATACGTAGACTTTGCTTGATAGTAATACAATTTTTTATAGCTTTTTTGTTTTAAAAATTATATTCAAAATTCACTTTTGGATGTGAGACACTAAAGTTGGTTTTAAAAGTAAATTTGATGATTGACTTTGAAGAAAGAATGCTCAAAATATAGCTGTGTTAATTTTCTAAGCCATTTCTCTTTCCCTTTGTGTTCTGCTTGATGCTATGTTGCTGGTTTGGAAATGTGTCATATTCCTTGGGTGTATTGGAACAGAGCAAAATTGAGAGACAAGTGAAAATAAAAAGCTAAGAATTGTAGATTTAAACATGAAATTTACGTAGGAAGGGAACATGTTTTGTAAATGTACTATGTAATCAGTTCATGTATGAATCCAAGGAGAAATTTAAAAAGGAAAACATCAAGAGCTCTGAACAACTGGACTCATAAAGCATAAAGTAAAGGGAGGATGCTGAAAATAATGCTTAGGATACATGGGACTCCTGCTGTCCTGGACTAATAAATAGAACCCTGTATGAATTAGTGATGAAGAAGAATTTTAAATTAATATTCCAGTTGTTGGAAGGTGGCAACTAGGTTGTAGAAATTTGTGGCTGGAGAGTGAGGCTCTGAACTGATTGATGCTGCTTGTCTGCTTTGGGTGTCATCAAAGGCTCAAATTTGAAGTTGTTTAAACAGGTTTGCTGTGATGGTGAGACTGAAATTTAAAGAAACCTCAATATTATTTCCTCCCATTCTGCTGCTTTACATTTTCTCATAAAATATCTAGAAACCTTTGTATGTTAGTGTTTCATTACTACTGTGATATACCAGAGGTATACTACTTGGAAGGAAAAGTTTATTTAGTTCACAGTTTTGTATGGTGAAAGTCCAGACAGCAATGGTATAGGTTCTGGTTAGGCCCACTCCCTTGGTTGTATCACTCATTGGTACAGTGCAGTGATGGGACCGTGTGTAGTGGTGAACATCACGCCACACAAGTGCAACCCAGAGAGCATCACATTTTTGTAACAGCTCTATATATGGAGAACTCACTTGAAGAGATTAGTATTTCTTCGTAGCATAGCCTCCTCAGTGTGGTAGATATGCCATTCTAGGCCCTGCTTAAAGTTTCTATGCCTCTCAGTACCACCATCTTGTGGACCAGACTCCCAAACATGAGACTTTGTGGGGATCAAACTATCTAAATCATCGTATTTGGTTCTTGGAAATTCAGAGTGTGCCCTTCTAACTATGGTGAAGTACATTCAGTAATACTTGTTGTTGCTAAATGGTTTTAAATTATAAATAATTCTTAAGCATGATTCACATTTCTTTTTATAACCAGGAACCTTTTGAGGATGGCTTTGCAAATGGGGAAGAAAGTACTCCAACCAGAGATGCTGTGGTCACCTATACTGCAGAAAGTAAAGGAGTTGTGAAGTTTGGCTGGATCAAGGGTGTATTAGTATGTATGCATATAGACTTAATGTGAGAGAGAGAGAGAGAGAGAGAGAGAGAGAGAGAGAGCACATTTCTGTTCATCATAAAACCTAACTAATATTCTCAGTGGTACTCAACAGAATCTTTTTTATTTTTTCCTCTGTTTTAACTATTTTATCTAAATACCAGAGAAAACCAATTAATACCTTGTACCTACTTTGGCTTTGAATATTAAATTTAGTAGAGATTATATTTTATTAATTGAACAAAAAATGTAAACAGGAAAAGTAAAACAAAATGTATTACATCCTAAGGCCTGAGTATGCTACCTTAACTTTAAATTTTTTAAAGAATGCGTGAACAATTGACATTTTGTGTTGATATATTTGCAATACTGAAATCTACTGGATTATTTCTGTAATAAAGATATTTAAAGATAAGTAAAAGTTAAATTGATGTTAAAGAGAAATATGAACTATTTTTTAAGAGTTGAAGCCTTAAACTATTACTTGTATCTTCTTTTCTTCCACTATTTCTGATGATTGTGATAAGCACATTTATTTATATATGTCCACTTAGGTGTTACATGATACTTCACTCAACATCTAATTAAGCTCTTTTCAAAAATTGTCTAAAAAGGAGGAGTTAAATTTTAAAACTATATACTGTAGTTTTGTATACTTTTTGTTGGTTTTGTGTTTATTACTGTAGTAAATAATTGTGAGTTGGCCTTTTCTTCCTTCCCAGGTACGTTGTATGTTAAACATTTGGGGTGTAATGCTCTTCATTCGATTGTCATGGATTGTAGGTCAAGCTGGAATAGGTAAGTGAAGTTCCATCCTGTCTGAGTTGAGTACAAGGAATAAGTACATATCCTAAGTATATGTCTGTCTGACCTCTTAGCCTCTTAAAACTCAGAGGCATTCTGAGCTACCTTTTTTCATTACCTAGATTGTTAACTTAATATTACTTTCTTATAACTTTGATTTGATTGTTCAAACATGGGATCAATATTTGATAAATTATAACTTGTAATGTACATTCAGTATAGTTAGACAAAACAGTTTCTCGATAATGGTAAATTTAAATAAGAAAATAAGCAACCTCAATTTTTTTTCTTTTTTCCCAAAGGTTTGTCAGTTCTTGTAATAGCAATGGCCACTGTTGTGACAACTATCACAGGATTATCTACTTCAGCAATAGCTACCAATGGATTTGTAAGGGGAGGTAAGTTCCATTTTTCATTTAATTATGTTACTAAATAGAATCTCACAATCTTAGTTCAAATTCTTTGTGGTCTGAGTAGAAAGAAGAAACATACTGAGTAATGTAGACAAATTTCTAATAAGCACCTCTAAACTGCAGTATTTATACATAAAACTTTATATTGACCAATAATTATATACCACATATAAGATTTAACATGCATACAATATTCAGTGTGCCTAGTAGCAAGCACAGAACTTCTCCTTGTCTCTTTGCTATTGGGCCTCACTTTGTTGTTTCCTCAGCTTCAGGCCTTGGATCAGCTGCACACATTCTCACATAGGCAACGTCATGTAGGTATACCTCCTACACCCTTGAGGGAAACTGAGATGTAAAACCTTCCTCATGATCTAATAGTTTGAGTGACTTATACCTAGGACTCTGACTGCACAACTGGAAGGTAGGCTCCCTTCTGGAACCCTAAGGCCTCTTTCATTGGAGTCCACAAGATCTGTCTGCTGAGTTTTACTGTCCCAAAGAGAAGGCCCAAGAGAGCAGGAGAATGGCACTGAGAACCTCTGAGAACAAGAAGAATAGAATGCTACCTTCCAAATCAAAACTATCATTTGGATGGAGTGACAAGATCCCAGAAGAAAAGACACTATAACAAAGCAATGGAGAAAAAAATATACCTGTGTCATCCAACATCTGTTTGAATATACTTAATTGACATTAAGTGAATACATTTTCTACTTTATTTGTATCAGATATGAGAGTGTAGGGACAGAAAACTGATTGAGATTTTTGTCTTTTACCACGGTCTTCGTATTTTTAAGACACTAGAGGTCCAGGTTGCTGTGATCCTGGAAAAGTGGGAGATCATATTAATAGGATCATGAGTCTGCCAAGCACACATCACTATTTAATGGTATTTTTTCCTGTATTAGTCTGAATTGAGCTATGTGAATATAAGATGTAGATATGTCCACAGAAAGCCAAGTGAAACAGAAGCTAGTCAGATCTGGAAACCCAGGGGAGGATAAAACTTTCCCAGGAAGACACTATAACAAGGTTTCTTCTTCCTTCCTTTACTTAGTTCATGCTGACAGATGGCCCACCACACCCAGGGTAGATGCCCTTCCCTTCCTTCCTGGCCCACAGGTCAGCAATACAACTTCAAAACTCTTCCCTGGGTGTTTCCTAGTTTCAGCAAGTTGACACAGTCCCTCCAGATCAAGCCCCAAAGCATCGTCCCCATTCAGCCACCTCCCAACAACACACTGTTCTAGTTACCCCACAACATCCAAATACTTGAGGCTTTTGGGGGACACTCCAGATGAGTTGCAAACCATAGCAATTTTCAGAGGAGTTCTGTTGAGTGAAGAAAATGTTAATGAGTGAAGCAGATTGTGAGGAATCCTTTTGGTGTACTTACTTGCCTGTTAACTGCTGTTTTTCCTGAAAGCATTTGCTTTATGCATTTTATTATGTAATTTAAAGGATTGTTTGGCATTTTAAATCTTAACTCATATATTTTTTCTTTAGGAGGAGCATATTATTTAATATCTAGAAGTCTGGGGCCCGAGTTTGGTGGTGCAATTGGCCTGATCTTCGCTTTTGCCAATGCTGTCGCAGTTGCCATGTATGTAGTTGGGTTTGCAGAAACAGTGGTGGAGTTGCTTAAGGTAATTCACCATTTCTTTTACTATTCATTTACCTAATCTTTTTGAAGGCTTATGTGCCACTCACTGTGTTAGGTTAGGAAAGCAGTTGATACGATGACCGGGAAGCTCATCCTTGAACAAATTTGCTATTGGAGATAGATGAAGAAAATGACCAAAGAATGTCAGCAGGAGAATACTCCAGGAGGCCCTGGTGACCCAGAAGGCAAAGGAGCAGTTGAGCTGATCCTGGGAATGGGAGTGGCAGGAGAGCGTCCAGGAGGCAACTCCAAGAAAGTCAGTCAGTATTAATAGGCAGATAGGAAAGATACAGTTTGAGGGGCACAGGAGAGGAAAAATCCCACAAAAGTCTGGAAAGAATAGACTGTGGTATGGTAAGAAAAGTAAAAATAGGAGTAACCCACATTTCCGGGCTCCCTCTGACTAGCAGAAGGTTCACCTTCCTTCTTTCCCTTTGTTCCCTCCTTTGCCCTTCTGTAATTTTCCCAATAAAGTGTTCTCTTCACAACCTGCAAAAAAGTAACAAGTAATAATTCAATGTGGTTAGAGCACAAAATGGTAAGACGTTTAAGTACAGAGAAAGGATAGGATCTAGCCAGGAAGGGTCCTTTTTGCAGTTTAGTTTCATCCTTAATTTGATTGGAATTGAGGCCACACATGATCAGATTAGAGGCTTAGTAATGAATCATTGGATCACAACTAGAGATGGAGACGATTTTAAAGTTGAATGTATCCGTGTCAAGAGCAGAAATGGTTGGTTGTATTCTAATAGTAACTACTGGGACTGGAGAGATAAGAGAGTGCATTTGCAGTACCTTATTGAAGTGGACTTGATTAATGTGATGTTGTAATTCAAGAAAGTAAAGAGAAGATTTTGTGTTTAGGCACGGATTTCTGACTTAACAGTTTATGTTCAGATGTGAGGAACCAAAGACATATCCAAATAGACCTGGCCAGAAGGATGTTGATAGAACTAATCTGTAGTTCAGAAGAGAATTTATTTGAAAAGTTATTACAGCATATGCAATTAAGAAAGTAAGAATGAAATAGGATTTCTTCATGTTAAATAAAAAGAACCTCAAGTGACATCTATTATAATTCATGTTATGTTGTATCTGTTCTTCCACAGTAGTTTATATGGTCAATTAGGAAGTACAAAATCTGAAAAATCTTGACAACTACATTGACATTAATCTTGACCTATATAGGCAAAAGGGATGGAAAGCAGGAAGGGCTATAAATAAGGAAGCAGTATAATCATTGGAATACTTACGATTGTTTGATTTCTTATTCTCCATTGATTGTTTTTAAGGTTTGTTCTTTTTACTCTTGTCAGAATATTTACCTAGGGTTTAAAAGTGATTTGTTTTAGGGAAATTTAAATTTAGGGCTATTTAACCAAATTTGAAACAGACACTTAAAACTAGATTTAGTATATAAAATATTGAACTAGAACTGTAATATTCTGTTGCAGTCACATCCATGAATATAAAAGTCAATCAGTAGGTACTGTCTTAGGTTATTTCCTCATTGTTGGGATGGAGTACCTGACATCCCCATCTTAGGGGATGGAAGATTTGTGTAAGCTCAGTTTCAGAAGGTCTCAGTCGGTGCATGGGCAGCTGGCTATGGTGGAAGATGGCAGAGTCTGGAGAGCTGCTTATGGCATGGCCAGTAGAAAGCCAGGTGAAGGAGGAAGGAGCTAAACTAGCATGTACCCTTCATTTCCTGTCCCAGTAATCCACCCCTTGTGGGTCCAGCCCCAGTGCTCCTCACCACTGAATAAAGCCCTCGTGATTGCCCCCTTCCAGGTTACATGCCCAGGAATGTGTCATATACGCATAATGTGTTTCACGCCCTTAACCCACCACATGCCTATAATTTCCTCTTCTGACCACCTCACCTCTTAACAGCACATGGTTCCATAGACATTCCAGACATCTAGATACATGAAGCTTTTGAGGGACATACTACATCTAAACTGTAACGGTTATATACTAAGACCACAATTAGTTTTTGTTTTCCCCGCAAGTAACTATCAGGTATGGTTATTTAAATGCTATAGAAAAATGTCAGATTAAGAGATACCAAATTAAATTTTAAAAACTATAATTGAGAATTTTTGATAGATAAAATATACATACTGCTTTATGAAATCAAATGGGAGCTTTCAGATTTAAAAAAACTGAAAAATAGCTTTTCGTGTTAAATTGGCTAAATATTACCATATCCTGTGCTTTTCCCCCCATTTTATTGATATGTATGAGTGCAAATTTTCATATATATATATATGACATGTAAGATGCTATTGCTAATTATATATACAATTTTCTTTTCTAGGAACATTCCATACTTATGATAGATGAAATCAATGATATTCGAATTATTGGAGCCATCACAGTAGTAATTCTTTTAGGTATCTCAGTAGCTGGAATGGAATGGGAAGCGAAAGTAAGTGTTAATAGGAGCATCTGTAAATGTTTAGTTTAGACTTTCAAAACTTACATTTTGAGAACACTCTGCAATGTTGTATTTTCAAATTGTAGAATTATCTAAGTGGCCGTATTCACAGAACTTTTAAGTATTAGGTTATTGATGATATTTTTGTTTTGTTGTTGAAGTGAGGTCTCATTAAGTTGCCTGTGAGGGTCTCAAATTGAGATCCTTTGGTCTAAGGCTCTCAGGCAGCTGAGATCATAGGTGTGTGCTGGGAGCACAGGCATGTGCCATCGGGCTAGCAGTTACTTACCATAAAATTTAAAGATAATCAGTTCAGAAACCAGTTAAACTATACTTTCTACAGTTGATGCTATTTGCCTTGTGAAGAAGTGAGCCCAGGGGTTTGCACATGCCAGACAAGTACTCTTACCACTGAGCTACACCCTCATTTCATATCTGGTTCTTCCAAACCCCCTAAGTTTTGAACTCCTTCCCTCTAGTCTTGTTTGTATAGTAATGCTCCAGTCAGTACATCAGGTAGTCAGAATTTTATGTTTGACCTTCTACTT
The DNA here is from genome assembly GCA_004027205.1 of Ctenodactylus gundi. Classification (NCBI taxonomy): domain Eukaryota; kingdom Metazoa; phylum Chordata; class Mammalia; order Rodentia; family Ctenodactylidae; genus Ctenodactylus; species Ctenodactylus gundi. The sequence goes on along the minus strand of PVKB01000057.1, from coordinate 596,317 downwards.
TATATAAAAGCTTAATTAAAAAATAAATTTGGAATACTAGAAGAATGGCACAACAGTTAAAGCGCCGGTCCTGAGTTTGATTCCCTAGCACCGTGTAAATCTGGGTGTGGTGGTGAATTTCTGTCCCAGTTCTGAGGTTGAGGCAGAGATAGGAGGATTGCTGTGAGTCCGAGGCCAGCCTGTGCTACAGAGTGAGACCCTGTCTCAAAAAAAAAAAAAGAAGAAGAAGTAAATAAAAATAAACTTGGAGCAATAACTAAAAGTTAATGTCCATGTAGAGTTAAAAAAGGTAAAAGCTAATTTTGCGCCTTTCTGTTAATATCAGAATTGATAACAAAAACTAATTTGATTGCTTCTAGGAACAATGGCTGAAGCCATTGTGTTAAACCTATAGGCAGAGCACCCAGAAGTGTTTTCTGCATTGTTGAGGGTTGAGTAAGTAATAGCACAGCTCTTGCTTCTTTAATAATAGTAATAATAATAGATGGTATTGAGGAACTTAAAGTCCCTTTTTCGTTTTCATTTGTATATCTTATAGAAGTCACGTATACCTGTGCCCTATGTGATAATGATAATATTTACTAAACCAGAAATTAGGGAAGTCTGGAAGAAAAATATTCTTCCAAGCTTTTTATTTTGAAGTTATACTTGTATACAGTTAAGACATATACTGTGTTTGTGAAGGGAGCTGGAGATTGAACCCAGGGCATTATGTACCCAAGCATATGCTGCATCACTGAGGTGTACCCCACAGCCACTCATTCACTTACACATTTAACAAGCTCTCTTCATTGAAAATTAAATAGAATTTCATTCTGCCTAAGGCATGATTAGCATATGAGTAGTTACCACTTCCAAGGGTGACAGTTGTTTGTGAGTACTTACTCATTTTTATTAAACAGTTAAAATTGGTGAAAAAGAGATGGTGGTTGTCATGGCCTATTCTTCCCTTGCAATCTCACTGCTCCTCGAGTTTCCCCCTATATTGACCTGTCTTTGTTTTTTCCTTCCTCTGTGGCAGTCACATATTTAGTAGTATGCTTGGATCTTGTATGAAACTAATTTGTGTCACATATCCTCTCCATTATTGTGCAAAGGTAGTGGAGACAGAAAGGAATTACAGGATGAAAAGCCTACGAATTTTTGTTACTATTAGTACTTTAAGAGGTGTGGGAGGGTATGTTTGTTGTTGTGACTTTATTCAGAGAAACATGGCATGATCCCACTTTTGATTTCTCTTTCCTACTATATTGGACAATTTAAGATAGTTCTATCAAGAATTCTTAGTGCTCATTGTTACCAAAACTTATTAAGCATTTGTTTTGTGCTTGGCTCCCTTTGAGGCACTAGGGAGACAAACTATGATGAACATCTTTTCCATAATAAAAGGTATAGTCTAGTGGAACTAAATACAGGTGCTTAAGCAGAAATTTGATTTTGGATTTTAATGTTCAAAATTACAGGCTCAGATTGTTCTTTTGGTGATTCTGCTCCTGGCCATTGCTGATTTTGTCATAGGAACATTCATCCCATTGGAAAGCAAGAAGCCCAAAGGCTTTTTTGGTTATAAATGTAAGTAAAAAATATTTTTTATGGGTGCATATTTTACTGTTATATCAATTTAGTACATTTTAGGTATTTTCAGTGTAATTGAATTTGGTATGATGTTTCACACTTAGTAGACTGTACAATTGGAGTAAAAAAAAGTTTAGTTTTTAATATTAGCAACAAAAAGTGATTAAGATAAATAGAATACTACCAAGAAAACATACTTTTGCCTCTTACTACTTTTATAACTGAATTTGTAATTTTTATTCTAACACAATTTTTCAGTGTTTTAAACTTATGAGTCCTTCAGTGATGGGAATGCATTGTGAGATATAAGGTATTAGGTGATTTCATCATTGTGCGCATATCTTGGAGTGTACTCAGATAAACCAAGACAGCTTCAGCATTGCCAGCCAATAAAATCTTAGGGAGCCACTGTGATATTTATAGTTCGTTCTTGAGCAAAATGTTATTCAGCCTGTAACTATTCAAACACAACATTTTAAAAGTGCTTGATACTATAAAAACATGAGAGTTTGTTATTTAGTATTGCAGTTTTTAATTGTTTCTACCGTTTATATTAAGTGAAAATTTTCCTTAGGTTTTCTCTTTAGTAGCGTTTTTCATTCACATTTAATTTTCACTGCTGGGGAAGCATTCTTGTTTTTTATTTACAAAAGTGCCTATCAGTGTTCTCTGTCCTCATCGAATAACTCTGGACCTACCTCTGTAAGATAAGTGGAAGTTAGCACTGTTAGTTGTGTTAGCTTCTGAAAGGCTTATCTTCAGTTGACTCAAATCTTTGGAAACCCTGGTGTAGTTACTTTCTTTTCACTAAGATGCATTACCTTAAGGGTGGAAAGGTTTTTAGTTTACAGTTTTTTCTTAATATTATTAATATGTGCTTGTGATGCATAAGAATTGTACACAACTTGAATTGTGGCATGTATAACAAGAGTTTTTTTTTTTCATCTCTTGATTTTATGTACAGAAGGGGAAATATGTAAACTCTTTTCATATGAGAGCCATTAAGTGCAAAATCAAAATCTTTTCTTTTTGAAAATATTTTGATTCTTTGTGTTTTGATTCACATTTAGCTTATTTAAATTTTAGTTCATAGTTTTCAGAGATCTCAGTCCATTCATAGGCAGCTGGCAATGGCAGAGACCTACGTGGAAGAAGAGAGAGTGAGGAGAGCAGAGCTACGGAGAGGATATTCCTCTCCTAGACATGCTCCAGTGACACACCCCCCCCTCCCGCCCCCCCCGCCCCGCCAGCCAGGCCCTGTCTGTGAGCGCACAGGAAATCAGTGGGTTAATGGGCTGATACAGTTTAACCTTCATGATCCAGTCATGTTCCAAATGCAGGACACTTGGGAGACATTCCAGGTCCAAAATATATAACTCTCTTGAAACAGAGGTCCACCTTCAGTTCTCTGTAGTTGCAAATTAAAATTTGTGACATTTATTTCAGTTATAAGTAGTTTTTTATTTAATTTTTTAATATTATAATTTTTTGAGCACTGTTATCCCCAAAAGAAGTATGAGAAGTTATTGTCGATAGTTGCCTCTAAAAATATTTCCAGTAGTTGTACAGTTTCATCTTAGGACTTGAATTGCTGGAAACATACCAGCAAATACTTGATAAGCTGTGCATTTTATTTTCTTTTTTCCAACCCCTGGCAGCTTATGAAGATGCTGTACAGTTCTGTATTATAGTCATACCACATATCATCTTCAAGGAGCACATCCGGGCTTGTCTCAGGCGGAAGTTGATGAATGTGAATAGACGTTAGGATGGTACTTAACTCAATGGCTGACACTGCTTGGTTTTCCTTTCATTTATACTAAGGTATTGTCAGGAGTGAACAGGTTGTGTTGATAAACGGTCAGATAACATTATTACCTAATAATGATATTCATTTTATCCTTTATCTGATTTTTTTTTTTTAGTGTGATAAATCTCTTTCTTGTATGACTGGTGCCCCTGTTTTCTAGATCTTGTTTCTTTCACTTTCTCAAGGTGGTTCTTTTCTCGTTTCGTAATTACCTGTTCCCCTGTGTCAAAACTTTTCTCTGAATTACAAGTTTGATTTGCTAGTTGTCATCCTTAAAAATGCTGTCTCTTGTCTTTCAATCCTCTTAGTTACCTTCTTTTCTGTTTCCCATTCATAGACAAATAACCAAACTTTGAGAAAACTTGGAGAAATAATACAGTAAATTCCTTATGTCCTCTTAGGAGGCTGAGGCAAGAGGATTGCTGGGAGTTCAAGGCCGGCCTGGGCTACCTAATGAGTTTAGGACTAGGTTGAAATACAGAATGAGACCCTTTCTCAAATTTAAAAAAAAAAAAAAATTAGATCCTTCACCTAGATTCTCCAATTATGAACACTTTTCTATCTTGTCTTTTTTCACATTTGTTTTATTACTCCATATAAATGTACTTCAACTTGTATCTGCTGAGGAAAAGAAGTTACAAGAAGTATAACTTTGGCCCATTGGTAACTGCTGACATTTGTCCTTATATTGTTGTGTTTCCCCTAATCTCTCTTGAAATCTTTATAGCCATTTTAATTTTTCTTGTTTAAGATGCTGTATTAAGATGATATGGTGCATTTGCTTGTCTTTCCCTTTTTTTAATTGGTTCTTTATATGATCTTCATTCTTCTTTCATATTCTTCTTAGTTTTCCTATTTTTAGGAGTGGAGGCCTTTTTTTTTCAATCTGTCTCTCCAGGTAGGAATATCTTTTTCTGTGTTGCAAAAGATTTGTACATCACATGAGAAGGTGTGCATGCTGTCGGGTTCTTTCGTTTCTGATGCTGTTAATTTTTCTTTACCATTTACCATCATGATTCTAATCTACAGAGGCACACTGCTTACTGTAGATAGCTTGGTCCCCATTACGCTGCAGCCAACTGGGTGTCTTACCTTCTTTTACCTGGCTTCTGTCTGTCACCGTTACACTGCATGCTTCAAGATCCAGTGTGCAGTTTTCTTTTTCCTTCACCTTGTACGACATTGCTCTTGTTCCATGTCCTTGAAATGTTTCTCTTGTTTTATTTGGTGTCAGGTTTTAGTGGCATCTTGCTTACATTAATGGTCACTCTATCTTTTATACCAGTTATGCTCATCTTCTTCCTGCCCTTGAAATGTAACTGTGCAGCTGGTGGTCCTGCCTTCCAACTGTGCTTGCATTTGGTAGTGTATGTTCTCAGGTTGAAAATAACTCTCTAGAGACTGGTGTGTTCTATCCCTGAATCTTTAAAGTCTAAATACATTCATATGTCCAACTGCTTATTTGATCTTTTTCTTACATCTTTTTAGGCTTTTCCATTTCACCAAGAAGAAGAAACCAGGATTTCATGCTTTCTCTTTTCTTTTTGCCTTAATTTCTAATCCTTCTATAATCAGTATGTTATTCCCCCACCCAGAGTGCACAACCGTAGCAACCTCCTAGTTGGTCTCTCTAACTCAGGTGTTGACTCCTTCGGTTTGTTGCTCACATAGTAGCCGCGCAGCATGAATTATATTGTGCTGTTGGTGTTTCAGATTCTTCCCTAACTTTCCCTTCTATTTCAGATAAAATTTAAACTTCTGTGAAGTTTCTTATAATCTGACTTCCTCTGATGTCTCCAGTCTTATTTCATTCTTTGTATACGATAAGAGTTTTACCTTCTTTATAAAGTTCGTAATTAAAAGAGCTTAATTAACACTTTTCTATCTCGGGGTGTTTGCATGCTGTTTCTCCTTCCTGGTAGCTCCTCTCTGATCATCACCTTGCTCATTCTTGTTCTACAGTATTTGCCTAATGTTACCTCCTTAGTTTTGTCAGTTAGCTTTCCATGATCAAAGTGAATTAGAGTCTCTCTTTCATTTTTTGTTATACCACCATTTCTTCCAGTGGATATTTTTTCTTATTGATATTGACCTGGTTATTTACCTGTTTTCCAGTATCTCCCTGATCCATGAAGGCAGGTATCATGTTTGGCAAATATGTACTGTATCTTTAAGCACTCTGGCATACCAAGTAGCTTTAATCTAGGACCTGACATCTGATAAATACTTGAATATTAAAAATGACAGTTAATCTCTTGTTTTATTATCAGTATGTATCTTTCAGAGTAGATTATACAATAGGAGAACTGAAGCTTTTGTCATTGCTGAAATGAAAAAGATCTTTATTTAGGGTTCCTTAACGAAAATTGGCACAGGCTACCACTAAAAGTCATGGACTAATATCTGTCTAGATATATGAATAAATTGGAAGAAATGGGGTGGGGAGACTGATTTCAATTAGTATCTTCTTTCTTTTATTTCCTTACCTTCCTTACCTTTATCCTTCTTTTTTTTTTTTTACTTCCAAGACTGATCCACACTTCTTTTATATTTGAGTTTGTACTAACAATTTAAAAATCATTGACAAGGTGTATAAAAAATTGGTGTATCACCTAGATCAGGTCACCATTTTCATTGTAAACTATTCCGTCATATAAGAGTATTGCTAATACTTATAAAATATAGAAGAATTTATTATTTGAACTGAAGAAAATTTGAGAATACCAGTTACTCAGTCAAAATTATTGTGGTCTTATCTGTTAGCCATTAATTCCCAAAAACCTTTTGTTCTCTGTAGCTGAAATATTTAATGAAAACTTTGGACCAGATTTTCGAGACGAAGAGACTTTCTTTTCTGTGTTTGCCATCTTTTTTCCTGCTGCAACTGGCATTCTAGCTGGAGCGAATATCTCAGGTGATCTTGCAGTAAGTATTAAAATTTTTTTAAGTATTGTATGAATTAGATATATATTTTAAAATGGTATACATGTATTTATTTTTTGGCATTCTGATAATGAATCAGAGTGCTGCTTGTTCACCTTAAATATATTACATATATTTACTTTTAAATGTAGACCTAAAAAAAATCTTCTTGTCTTCTAGGATCCTCAGTCAGCCATACCCAAAGGAACGCTCCTAGCCATTTTAATTACTACTCTGGTTTACATAGGAATTGCAGTATCTGTAGGTAAATAATCCTTCAGTTTCTTGTGTTTCTGAAATTTCATGATATACTTGGTATATTTTATTTTTATGGTAATTTCTTTTAAAGTCAAACATTTCAATAAAAATAGAGTTGACTAATCAACAAGTTTGAAGAAAGCTGATGATGGTTTTAGAGACATTCAATTTTCAGATTCTTTGTTGTATATTCTCTAAGTTTTATGTATTACTGATTTAAAAAGTAAATAAAATTGTATCTGTAAGTAATTACATTTTACTGAAATAGTCTTATAAAAGTATAATCCACATATGGAAGTCAAAGAATATTGTTAATGATTATTTACACATTTCTGAGTGTTTGATTTATGGTGTCTAATTCTCTCTATGTGTAATAAAATTATTAGCAAAACTGTTGATCAGTGTTAGATAATTTCAATGTAAAAACACTGATTTTAAAGTATAAAACATGTGTTCTTGAAATATAGATATTTAAATTGTTTAAAATCTAAATTTACAAGTGAAGTTTTACAGTTAAATTTCTTTAAAATAATACAAAAGTAAATCATAGTTTAAAGAGTCACAAACTAGAGCTGAAATGGTAGCTCAGTGGTAGTGTGTGCTTAGTATTCATGAAACCCTGGAATTCAGTTCCTACATAGATGAAAAAAAATGTAAAGACAGAAGGAATCCCAAGCTTTTGATTCACTGATAGAGTTTATGAAAGAGGATTTTCATTGTATTTCAGTAAGAATACTTAAGTTTTGGTATATATTCACTGATTTGCTCAGTCCTAATGACAGAACTATATTAGCAAACTCTGCTATTTACTTTTGTGTCATTTTGAAATTTCATTAAAGAAAAGTTAGAAAAACTAATATTACAGTAGGCTGAATTGGGATTTTGAAAGGTTTTTGAATCTCATTTACCATTAACTATCCAAAAGTCTGTAAAATTCTTTATGAAAGCACCGTGAATATGCATAGACATACAGATATTTATGATTATCCAAATATGGGGGCTGGAGGAGTGGTTCATTTGCCTAGCAAGCGCTATGTCAAGCACTAAGTACCCGAGTTCAATTCCCCAGCAACATGTAAGTCGGGTGTGGTGGCGCTCGCCTGTAATCCCACCACTCGGGAGGCTGAGGCAGGGGGCCAAGGCTGGCCGTGAGCCCAAGGCCAGCCTGGGCTCCCTAGTGAGTTCATGACCAGCCTGGCTATGAAGCGAGACCCCCTCTCAAAAAAAAAATACATGGTTCTCTAAAAGTTTCTAGCATGCTTATATACATCATACGTAAGCTAGCTACACAGAATTTAGTTAGGTGTAACTGATTGAAGTTTTAAATCTTCAAATAATTATTACCATAGATAATCATTTTTATTTTTATTTGACCCTCTCGAATGTGAACCTTCTTTAATTTCTCCCTATTTGTTCTACCCTTAGAACAACAGGAGTAGCTTCTTTCAGATTTTCAGGCCACTTTTAAATTGGTGGATGTAATTTAATTTAAGACAAGACAAACTTTTTCTGCCAATACTCTGTAGGTACAGAATATCAAAGTAGCAAGCACAGCTACATTAGGGCTGTTGGGAATGGCAAGGTCTGGTCCTCGCCCCACCTCCCATCCCCCAGAGGTTTCAGAGGTACCTTTATGAAACATGGTTTTCAAAAAAAAAGGTAAGGGAAGAAATTGAGGAATAAAGAATTAATGAGATCTCTATAATTATTAAAGTTTATTCCATCTCTTAGTTGTCTATTATACAGTTCTTATTAAATTATGAACTAATACTTGTGGAGGTACATTTTAGAGTCTTGAGTGCTAATTACCATTAACTGCATATGATCAAAGGTAACGAAGACTTTGTTTCATAGAGTTTTAAAATGTGCTATTATGTGAGTTCTCAATTTTACAGAAAAGTATAAAGATCGTTTTCTAATAACTTTACTATAAAACCCACCTTTAGAAAATTAGCAGTATGTGCTGTTAAGTATCTTTGTAGTACACAAGTGATCCCGTTTCATTCATACCCAGTCAGTCTGTCGGGTGGGTTATTTTTTAAGCAAATCTCAGATACTATGTATTTTCTTCCTGGCAAGATAATAATACTTGAAGAAAAGATTTAAAGTAGAACTATTCATCATTAACATTTGAACTATTTTCTCACACAGAAAGTTGATTTTACTTGGAGTCTCATCTTTGGCCAAATATGAAATATTTGGAGTACAGGAAAACATTCATTTGAGACTCTTTCACGAGGTTTTATATTTGCTTAAGGATAGCTTAAGCAAGTAGGCGTGGGAAATAGTTTTGCCAACATACCATTTTTCAAAGTAGTATTTTTAAGATTAAGTATTTAAGTATTAATGTATTCATTATAAAAGTTTTGATGTCATTCTTAAATATAGGAGATTATGATGCTTTCCAAATTCTGTTCAGAGTAAATGGTGAATGAAGTGGATATTGAAATAAGTATCTCATTGATCGTCCCATTTCTTTGTGGGTATAAAAGTAGACTGAAGCTCCATGATCGTTATCCTTTGTGCTTCAGGCTCATGTGTTGTTCGAGATGCCACTGGCAGCATAAATGACACTATTGTAACAGAGCTGACAAATTGTACCTCTGCAGCCTGCAGATTAAACTTTGATTTTTCATCTTGTGAAAGCAGTCCTTGTTCCTATGGCCTAATGAATAATTTTCAGGTAAGCATCAAATTCGTATTACACAGCTATTATGTATTTAATGTAGGGGTCAGACTGCTATCAAATGTGACTGTTCAGAGATATTGCAATATATTAGAAGTCAGAACTGCTACTTTATACCCTGAAAACTATATTATTGATGGAGCAAGCAAAAATAAGGTCAAACCTGAGGTTATCCATGAGTGAAAACCATGTAGGTTAACACTTTTTTTTTTTTTTTTGATTTTGAAATAGGGTCTTGCTAAGGTGCTAGGTCACCCAGGCTGGCCTTAAATTAGCCATCCTTCTGTGTCCACCTCCCAGAGTGCTGTGAAAGTCTTCACTACCGTGCCCAACCTGGCATTTTTATATAATTTGTAGTGTGTATATGTATATGTAATGTGTATATTATGTAAGTATATTGTATCAGAAAGCAAAGAAGTATGATGACGCATCCTGTGCATAGTTGTATTTGTGTAGTCTGTTTCTGTATTTTGGTCTGTTGAACTTTGTTCCTTTTTAACAGTACCATATATTCCTGGTTGCTGTATATAATAATGGCTGAAGTCAAGAGGAGTTATTTCTCCTACTTTATTCTTTTCCAGTATTGCTCTATTTTAGTTTCTTTGTCTTATCATATAAAAATGTACAAAAACCTTATCTACAAAACATTGTGCTTGCTGAGATTTTGGTAGAATTGCATTAAACTTGTATGTGAATTGGAAGAGAATTGCCATGTTGAATGTGCTAACTCCTAAGTGTGGTATATCACTCCACTTGGTATCTTTTCTGATTTCTTTCTTTAGTACGAGTCTCATATATATTTTGCTAGATTTAAGTATTTTATTTTTATTTCGAGCAATTTAAATCCATGCTAATTGAAGTGAATTTAGCTGTCTAGGAATGTCTCCATAGTAGCTGAATATACAAATATTCTTTTAAAAGTATTGATCAATATTAATAGTAGTGTTAGTCAGTTACAGGTGGCCCATATAATGAACCAAACTGCCCTTTAGCAACAGAATGTAAATCTGAATAGATGCTTGAAAATTAATGAGCTTTTAAAACGTATGAATGGTGTAGGTTGGTTCTCAAGTTTTCGGAGACTGTTTTTCTCCTGCTTGTTACTACCTCTGTTAAACAATAGAAGTGAAATCATATTTATTCTGTCAAATTTATCAGTTTTTGGAAACTGAGAAAATATATACTTAGGAGAGTTATTAGGCTCTTAGATGACAGAGAAATACAAGTGTATAGATTCAGGAGATAGAAATTCTTTGTAGTAAATGAATGGTTCTGTTAATTCCAAGTAAAACAATGAAAAATTTGCTTCTTGTTTTTTTCTAATATGACATAGGCATAATAAGCTGAATACTTCAGGATCTGAAAGTATTTAGATTGACTACTCTGAAAGTATACAGAGTATGTGAACTTCATTAATAATTTGTAATACCATTTTTATTTTCTACTGTATTATAGCAAGGAATTGACTGCACTTTGAGTAGTTATATTATTGGACCCAATTATATAACCAAGAGTTTTGTTTTCTAGTGACAAGACTAGGCAAAATGTAGGAATGAAAGAAAACATTCATGGCTAGCTAGTGATTCAAGCCAGTTCTGACATTGATATTGTAGATGAAAGGCACAAACGTGAGCCCGGCCCAGTGACCGTAAATGCCAGGACATCAGGTCTGGTGTGGCTTCCTCACAGGGTGCTTGCGTCTAAATAAGCTAGCTCTCTATATAAGTAAATGTATTTTTTAGCTGACACAAGGGAACATTTAATTTAGAGCCAATAGAAGGAAAAATTTAACCCTTTCAGTAAAAGCTAGAATGTTTTAACTGGAATGATGCTAAAGAAGTTGGTTTTGCCAGTGCCCAGCAACATAGTATGTACTGTATTCTCTGATCCTTTTTTTTTTTTTCAACTTCATTTACCTTCTCTGTTTGTTCTTGACTTTAAAATATTACAGAGAAGTATGGAATTTTCTACGTGTAGCAGAAGTTTGGTCTCTCTAGTCTCTCTCGTTGCTTACCTTGTCTGCCCTTTATAATCTCTTTCCTCAAGTTGGCAATGCTCACTGTGAAAACTAGGGATTATGAAAAATGAATGATAGATATGAAGCTGCTAACTTGTATTACAGGGCTGAACAGAAAAATTGTCTCTGAGTTTTTTTCCTCCCAAGCTCCTCAGAGGTGATGCTAATGTTTATAAGACATTTAAGAGATGAATTATTTATATTTAAGTGAACTGGAAGATACAAGGGAAGACATTTTAAGCAAAGAGAGGTAGTTTATGTACACATGAAATCAGACTTTTGCTTCATGGCTAGGAATTGGTCCCATAGCTAGCTCTGCATCCAGTTTAAAGTACTGAATTACAGATAAGTATCTGATAATCATAAACAGCTTAAACCTGATTTTTTTATCTCCATTTTCTCATCTATCGTATTGTTAGTCAATGTAAATGAAAAATAAATTCCCATCGGTGAAGTAGTGAATCTGGGTGATCACAGAGCCTGCTTTGTAGTGAGTGGGTGGATCAAGCTGACAGTAGTTACATCTGCCGTAAGGCCTTCCCTTCAGTTGTATATTTTGAAATATTTTAAGGATACTGAAGGAACTCTGCCATGAATACCTGTGGGTCTTTTTTTTTTTTTTTTCCCCTGCTACTGGGGCTCAAACCAAGGACTTCATGCGAGCTATGTGAGCCTTGTACCACTGAGCCACACTAACTCCCTTTTAATTTTCATTTTGAGACATGGTCTGTCACAGTTGCCCAGGCTGAACATGACTGGAGATCCTGGCGCTTCAGCCTCCTTAGTAGCTAGTAGCACAGTACTGTTGTACCCAGACTGTGTAGCTTAAGATATTCATGTACTAGTTGTAACATTTTGAACCATTTGTAACTGTCTTTCATCTCTGTCTAACTCTCTACTCTCTCTCTCTTACCTTCTCTCTGCAAATGCACACACGTGTGTCAGTCATATGAGAAAAAGTGACGGACATGAGAATCTGAAATATTAACATAGTGTGTACAAGCATAGTATTCTTCTCCCACTTGAGAAATTTAACATTAATGAGCCAACCTGTTAGCACAAGTCTATAATACCAGCACTCTGAGAGGCTGGGAATGGAGAATTTCATTATTATCTTATATTTAGAAAATATGTTTAAGTATGTATTAAAAGTTTGAGGGTATAACTTACTATGAAGATCCCAACTCTAATCCCCGGTACTGGGGAAACAAAAAACAACAAAAAAAAAAACCATTGAACTAGTGTTTACTCACATGCCCTAGTAATGTCTCCTATTTTCCTCAAATTCAGGGATCCAGCTAGGATTGCACATGGCAGTTGCTTAAGTCATTTAATCTAGAGCAGTTCTCAGCCTTTCTTACTATTTGTGACTTTGGCATTTTAAATAGTCTAATGATACTGCTTTGCATCATGTTCCTCAGTTTCGATTTACCTAGTTGTCTAGTCATGATACATATTGTGAATCCTTTCACTATTTAAAAAATTTGCCCTTGGGCTCCCGTGTAGATCAGCGATTAGAGAGAGTCCTTGCCTAGGTAGTGCAAAGCCCCACCTAACAGCTGGGTGTGGTGGCACACTGTTGTAATCCCAGCACTCCAGAGCCTGAGAGTCAGGAGAATCCCTGAGAGTTCAGGACCAGCCTGAACTGCAGAGCAATATGCTTTCTCAGAAAAAAGGAAAAAAAAGACTTCATAGAAAAATGTTTGAAAGTGTACATATTGACCATTTTATCACTGATTAGTGCATGATTATTTTGTTTTAGCCAACACTAGAGGTAACCTATAAATTTTTTACCATTCTTTTAGGGGGAAATATTTTGAATTTAACTCTTAAATATAAAGACCTTTTTTTTTTTTAACGTAACCACTGTGCTATTTTAATGTCATGAAAAGAAATAACCTTTGTGATGGAAGTACTTTCTGCCAAAAACTTGTACTTTAGTCTGATTGTCTAGTTCTAACTACTAGGATACTGGAAACAGAGGAATAAATTAAAAAGCAGTGGAGAGGCGATCAGCATAATGCCAGAGTACATTAGCAATAAAGGAGAAATTGCATAAAAACAAAATGAAAAAGGATGTGTAGATCTTTAGATTAAAAGTATATTAAGAGACGTATCATCCAAAAATGTAATTTAGGGATCCTGACTTGAACACACTTTTTATTTTTTTATTTTTTATTTTTGTAGTAACAGCTCTTTATTTAGAGACAAAGAATGGAATAATAAAAGCTCCCAGTGGCAGGGAAGTGGGTTGCCCCCAGGCAGACTGTTTTTAACAGGTCAAGAAGAGGGACAGTTGAGGAATTGTGCCAGCTAGAAGTATGGTACTAAGGACTTAGTAAGTTTTTAGGCTGGGATAGTGCAATGGTAGTTGCAGTTTTTAAGCATGTCTTACCTGGTAGAGATGCATACTGAGACATTTATATGTTAAATATCTGATTTTTAAAAACTGACTCCAAGTTGATTATTGTTAAAACTTGAAATGAATAGTTGATGGTTCATTATCCATTTTCTCTGCCTCCGCATGTGTTTATAATTATACAGAATAGATTTTCTTAACCGTTAGTGGCGCATCTCTTTCAGAAATTTGTAATGCACTTACCATTGTCACTATTTATTATTATCAGATTATCTCTAGTATTACTTGTCTTTATTAGAAGCAGGTTGTGACTATACAGTACCGGTTTCTTTTTCATATTGTAAGGCTTATTGTTATTTTTCTCACTTTTATTAAGGTAATGAGCATGGTGTCTGGATTTGCACCATTAATTTCTGCAGGTATCTTTTCAGCCACTCTTTCTTCAGCATTAGCATCTCTTGTGAGTGCTCCCAAAATATTTCAGGTTAGTATTTTCAAGTTGTAAACTTTACTAATGGAGAAGTTAAATAGTAATTTTGAACTTGAGGGTGTTGTTATTTTCAAATTAGTTGTCATCCAACAGTCTCGTGTGTCTGGTATCTACATGTTCATATATATCAAGATTTGTATAAGTTGTATGTAGATGAAAGATCATTATATTCATACAAGCATTTATACATTTATCTACTGTAAAAGTCAAGTATTTGAGCTAGGTATGGTGGCATATATCTATAAGCTCAGCACCTCAGGAGACTGAGGCAGGTGAATCACAAGCTCAAGACTAGCCTAAGCATCTTCATGAGATTCTGTAAAAATTTAAGAAGAGGCTGGGTATGTAGCTTACTGGTAGAACAGGTATCTGCTGTTCCCTAAGCCTAACACAGCTGCACGCACACACACACTCACACGCGCGTGGGTGCGCCTGCGAGCCTGCGCGCAGTCTTTGTTGTCTTTTTTAGAAGTGGTGGTGGATTTTTGCCTTATGACATATTTAGTATAAATTTTAAGGTCCTTATCCAGAATTAGAAATGCAGTCCAAGATCTAAGATTGGAAATTAGTAGACCGTAAACCATCAACCAAGGGATCTTAGTCCAGTTAACAAGGCACGGTTTTAAATGTTTATTTTACAAATATTTGAATGCCTGACATGTGCTATACATTCCATTAACTGCTAAGAGTATAGTAATACATAGGATAAACATTATTTCCTTTTCTGGGGCTGGGGGAGGATGTGAAGTACTGGAAATCTAACTGAGAATCTTAGCACTGAGCTACATCCCTAGGTAGCCCTTTATTTTTTTTACTTTGAGACAGGATCTCTTTTAAGTCCTTAAGAAACTCAGCCGATACTTTGTCTTGTGATCTTCCTGTCTCAGCCTCCTAGAGAGCTGAGAATACAGTCTTATGCCACTGTGTCAGGCTGCATCATTTTCCCATAATAAAGCGTTAAAGTTCTGATACTGATTAGGACATAGTTTTTTATTACTAAGTCCAACAAAATACTGGTTCTGTAGCCTTGTTCTTACCTTTGTAGTGATAGCCACTAAGTACAATAAAGGTATAGAAAATGTTTCTTAAACAACATTAATAATATTTTAAGTGATTAAGTGTTAAAGATGTTTATCTGTTTTAAATCTAGAATTTGAATTTTATAAACTAGTCCAACCTATATTATTCTAACCAGTCTTACAACTTTTCTTTTACTTCTCTTTGTATGCCTGTTTTTCTTTTCGCCATAATGAGTTTTCAGAATCATAGATGAATTTTAACTTGAGGCGGAATAAAAGAGATTAAAATTTAAGCAGTATGCTAACTCAGCTACCATTCTAGTGTCTGAAATGTTTGAGTCTCCTTTACTCTTTGTAAGTGAAGCCCTATGAGACAGGAAGGAAAGAGGATCAGGAATTAGAAACTTTGATTAACCTGTTGTAACTGTAAGCAAATTTGTATGTCTAACTTTGATACATTTTATTTCAATGTTTGCCTTTTTTTATTAGGCTCTTTGTAAGGACAATATCTACCCAGCTTTCCAGATGTTTGCTAAAGGTTATGGAAAAAATAATGAACCTCTTCGTGGTTACCTCTTAACATTCTTAATTGCACTTGGATTCATCTTAATTGGTTAGTTATGCAAATGTAAATTTAGTGTAGATTTTTGGCAGATAGTATTAGCTCTAAACATTGAAGTAAATTATTAATAGTATTTTACGCTGTTTTGTGTGATAAGCAGTTTCCTCCTAAACAAAGGAAAGTATATGTAAAGTACTGCAAATGCTAGCACTTGATACATTATTTGTTAAATGTATACCAACCATCACCAAATCTCCTTGAGGAATAAAGGGAACTTCTAGATCCTTGTTTTTAAAACAAATGTCTCCACTCATCTGCCTTTTGCCTCTGATGACAAATCTTTTGATCTGTTGCTGGAAAAGTCATTGGACTTCTTAAGAATTTGTTTTTTTTTTTTTGTCTAACTCTTCAAATTAGTTAAAATTATTGTGGGGCTTTGTGGAAACTCTCATGTAATGAAAGTAGGTGTGGTTTTGACTTTGCTACTGTTCAGAAAATAAGTTAGTTCTGTCTAGCAAGGTTTCTCATAGTCCATTAGTTCTTTCTAGTTACCCTTGCATGTATGTCCAAACTGCCATATACAAATGTTTCTAGTATCATTACAGTAGTGTAAAATGGAAGCATAGCTTAAGTCAAACAAGAACAAACTACAGAGGATCAGTGAAAGAGTGGAAAAAAAAACTTTGCTTTCACATTATATCAGTGTGGATGGATTTAAGATATAATAAATGTAAAAGACAAAATGAAGAAATGATACAGCATACTATTTTGTAACTTGCAACACCCCAGACAATCCTATATAAGACCATTTATACCTATACATATATACATGTGCCATATATGTATAATAAATGTAAACTATATGAATGATATGTTTGGAAAAACTGTATCAGTTGCAAAAATGAGATATAAAGAGAATTTTACCTGTACCATAAAGTTTGATTTCTGAAAGTATAGTATTTAATAACATTTATTACAAAATACTCTTATTCAGTGTAGATTGTAGAAATAGTGGCTTATTACGGTATTTTATAAAGGTCTGAAACACTTCATTTTTAAAAAACTAAATGACTCGTGAAATTTACTTCATGTTTCTTTTGCAGCTGAACTAAACGTTATCGCTCCAATCATTTCTAACTTCTTCCTTGCATCATATGCATTGATCAATTTTTCAGTGTTCCATGCGTCACTTGCAAAGTCTCCAGGTGAGTTGACATTGTTGAAAAAGTTTTGTAAAGAGCGTTGATGCCTTGATTTCAGAAAAAATGACACTTTCACACTTTGTTAGTGTGTATAGGATTAACTTGTTAATCCTTAGCTTGCCCTTGTAGGCAAATTAAGTGAAGTCATCAGCGATCTCTTTATCATTCAGTTTGCTTTCATTTCTTATCTTAAAAAGATTTAAGATAGCATTAATATTCTAACAATATGAAGGCATTTACTGCTTATTAAAAAAAATTTAGTGGGTAGTTGACTCTGTTTGAGTTCTGTGAACATTATTATGGTATAGTTAACTTTAAAACTTTTTTGCTTCTTTTCTGATGCTAGAAATTGAACCCAAGGCTATGAATATACTAACTAGGCATGTGCTGTATCACTGAGCTTCAAGCCCAGCTCCTAGTCATTTTTTAACACAACGAGTTTTAACAAAAGGGGGTCTTTCAACTGAGAAAGTATATGGAGTTTTTATTATAAATGGGCAGCAGTTAGAAACCAGGAAAAGAACTAAAAAGAACAGGAAAGATAAATCATGGGAACTTTGGACACAGACACTTTAACTTCAGTTGTTAATAAAATTTTATTGAAATTACTTTTTATGTATTTTTGGCTGTGAATCTACATGTCGGTTAAAATTTTAAAACTTCATCTTAAGCATTTTAAAAATTGGCCTTCATTTATAATTTGTTCACTAAATTGAAAGGTAGATAGATGTTTCTGTAGTTCACGCTTAGATTTTTAAGAGTTTTTTGGCCAGTGGATGAATTTTTAAATGATTTTTGTGAACAGGTCTGTTTGAAGTACTTTATTTATTTATTAAGACATGGCTATGTCTAATGCAAAAATCAGAAAATAAAACTACAATTGAGGACTTACTTCGAGTGCTTTTCTAGGTTTTTAATTTTGCTGATTTTTAGTATTCACTATGGTAAATTGATTACAGTTTTTTAGAGCTTATTGGGTGCCTACCTAATAACATACAGTAGTATTGAAGTGAATAGATTTGCCATCTTCAGAGCCATCAAAAATTATAAAGCTCTGTTGTGACCAGTGACAGTCTTTGACACTATTACACTTGATATTTAAATCTCTCTTAGTATAGTAGTCAGAAAGAAAGTTATTTTGTGCATACATTTGTGCTGTTGTTTAAAGAAGATGAGGAATTTGAATGACTTTTATTTATCTATTTATTTTGTTAGGATGGCGTCCTGCATTCAAATACTACAACATGTGGATATCACTTCTTGGTGCAATTCTTTGTTGCATAGTGATGTTTGTCATTAACTGGTGGGCTGCGTTGCTAACATATGTGATAGTCCTTGGGCTGTATATTTATGTGACCTATAAAAAACCAGGTCAGTAGCCTTTTAATACTTAATATCTCAAGCTAGAAAATGACTAAAATTGTGTTATTTTTTATATTTGAGTCATTTTTGTATGTTCGGTACTTATTGTAAGATCTAAAATAGTTTATTTTCAAATACCTGTGTTTTTTACTATTGTTAATAAGAAACATGTAGCTTAATGAAACAATTGCTTTCAAATTTTTTATGACTGGAATTTTATTCTTACCAATAAATTTAGTACCATTTTTAGAAAAACAGTAAGTTAATAGAGTTATTGTTCTCTTGCACTGAATGTATTTTAAAATTACTCTTTAAAAGTTTTCGGATTTGCAGTACTGCAGTAGCTGTTAGCCTGATAAACATATATATTACCTGTTTTCATCTTAGAAGTATGATAAGTATCATGGCATTCACAGTATACTCAAAGACATATTGTCTTCTTCCTTAGGTTACTATGTAGCAAGGAAAGTTGGATAAGCATGTTTTAACTGGTGAATAATTAGTGGTTACCTGCTACCTTATTGGTAACACAAGATAGTAGTGCTAGATTATGCTAGGATTGGCCCAGTAATCAGAAGAAAAACCTGCAAATAAAATGGGAAAGTATGATTCTAATGGAAATTATTTAAGAAGAGATTATAAGTAGCTACAACATAGAAATTTTATAAATAGGAAACAGTTTTTAAACCAGATGTAGAAGCATGAGCTTTTAGATTAAAGGGATTGCTTGATTGAATGAAATAAATTATTTTAAATATTTTAGAAGCGTTTATTTCTCTAACATACCTATTAAATCTATAAATTAAGGTATAAAATCATCATTTGAAATATAACTTATTTATTTGATAAGGAATATTTTCATGTTCAAATAACTTCACCAGGTAAGTACTATTAGTAGCCCTTCTGATCTTTTTGTACAGCTTTTTTTGATACATGAAACAGTAATTTGAAATTGATTTGTTTTCCTCAAGAAAAAAAAAAAAGACTCATTACCTGCAGGCATCTGCAATTCTGTCATATCAGGTCTTTGTAAGTTACGCTTTTTTGGCATGCTGTTATAGGTGAGATGATCATGTTCTCAATTTCATGCTATATATGTTGTATTCTTGAAAGTTAAGAGTATAATTATTTTAAAATTTGACTTTTTAAATGTGAGAGCATTGTTTCATTTGTCTGACAATCTCAAGCTGTTTATCATTGCTGTTATATTACATAAACGCTGTCTTTTCACAGATGTGAACTGGGGATCCTCCACACAAGCCCTGACTTACTTGAGTGCGCTACAACATTCAATTCGTCTTTCTGGAGTGGAAGACCATGTGAAAAACTTCAGGTAGGTGGCAAGTTGTAAAAATTTTCTCTTAGCTGGCCAGTCAGTTCCTAAATTACTGCTCAGTAATACATTCATGTTTTGATATTTCTTAAAATGTTCTCAAAGCATAATATGATTTCTGTTTTCTTTGGAATTGGACAATTCACCTATTCAGAAACAAAATTACAAGGATCAAAACAGTATCAGAAAAACATTATGAAAGTTGTGGAGATTTCTTATTTGGACACTTAAATTTATTCTTTTCTCCCTGCTAGCGCTGAAATTATGTAACTTCAATATAAAAAATTCATAAATATTTTGACATACTTTTCCTTGTAATTTTGCTAAGACATTTGATATTTTTGTGTTAGCTTCCTTTCTTATAAAGTACTAACTGGAAAGCAGTTATAGTCATAAAAAATATCAATGCTTTATAATACAGAACACATGCACAATATTTTCCTCAATAAATGACTGTGTCCTTGAAGTTTCTCAATGTTCCCTGTTTTTTTATTTTTTTATTTTTTAATTTTGTGTTCCTGATTTAGTCTTGTCTGAAGTGTTTATATTTCTTGACAAGGGTGCTCTACACTGGGGATTGGGCCTTGCTTGTTGAATTCTTTGATGTGTATTAACATGGCTTTACACTTTCTTTGAAGAATTAAGTCATTTTGAAGGTTTTTATTTCTAATCTGATTGCCTGTCACAGAAATGATCTTTTAATCTTCTGCTTGTACATAAAATTCTTGCTACTGGAGTTCTGACAACCAGGTGGGGAAGGAGTTTGGGAAACTCAGGGTTCAGTATGTAAGTGTTCTGCAGATTTTTGTATTGAGTATAGCTCCTGCAACTAGCCATGTTTGGTATCTCCCATAGCCGAGTTTCTCTCTAACAAATAAGCCAAGTAGGATTGGGAAGAACAGGGATAGTTGCTCGTTATAGAAATGGAAATGATCTGAGTCTTTCTAGTTGCTTCCTCTGCAAACTTAACCCCACTCCTTCTGTAGCTTCTGTCATGCTGCCCCTGCTATTTCCAGAGGTTAACTGTGTTACCGCCTTCCGAGCATTTTCATGATGTTTAGGTATAACATCAAGGAGCTTTTGTTCCATATTATTTAAGATTTATTACCTTTTTATTTACTGGATAGATCACTGTTCTTGAATTTGCTTCCTAGCTCTTAATATTTCTTTGCTATTATCTCTTTGGGGCTTCATATTTTTGTGATTTTGTGTGTGTGTGTGTGTGTGTGTGTGTGTGTGTGTGTCTCAAAAAAATGATCAGATAGCCTGTCATCCTAGCACCTGAGAGGCTTGTTGAGTTTGAACCCAGCCTGGGCAACTCAGTGAGACCCTTTCTCGTATAAAAAACAGGCCAAGGGTGTACATAGGCTCAGTTACAAAGGCCTTGGGTTCATCCCTAAAAGGGCCAAAAAACCAAAGCAAAAAACCTATTGTGCTGTGACAAGTTTTGAGGAAGGAATTAAACTCAGAAATATTTGTCTGTATCATCTCTACTTTGTATTTTACTTTTTTGGTATAAAATTGTACCAAAATATGAGTGGGCAGTATGTTTACTGTTTAGCAAAGATAATGACAAGTTAACTTCCTACAATAATAGATTAGGATATAGGCTAAAATATCATAACAAAAATGCTGAAAATACAATAGTTCAAATAAGAGATTGATGTCATATGATAGTCCTACAGGGAGATGGATGGTTCATGAGAAGTGGGCAGATGTAATGCTTTTGTTCTGTTGGGATTCATATTCCTTATATCTTATCAGCCTGCCATTCCTTAAAAGATGCTTTTTTGTTCATGTGGTCAAAGTCATCACCACACTCTTATTAATCTACCTAGCTTAGGGGAAGAGGATAGAAAGCCTGGAGGAGAGATTATCTTCCTTCTTAAAGAACTTAATCTGGAAACAGGAACATCTAAAGGCTGGAGGTTACTTGCAGGACCATGATCTGCCCCTGGGAAATGCACAGTGTAGCTGGGAGTCAGGCAGCCTGCTGAGGCTCAGAAAGGGAGCCATAGGACAGATGTCATAGGGTATTTATTGACCTGAAACGACTCTGCTAGACATAACTGATTTCTTTCAGCTAGTTTTCTAGAATTTTAAAGAAATTAGTGCTTTGGCCAAAAAAAAAAAAAAAAAAGTTTTATTTGTTCCTTTTTTTAGGAACTACTTCATAAGTTAATGTACAGGTTTGAAATTTTAGTTTGGTAGCTGCTATCTTTTTGCTTACAGAAATTCTTGTCTTAAATTTTTTTGCTAGTTGATTTTAACTTGAAAATGGGTATCTGAATTTTTTTGCATTAAATGAGATTGGTTTCCACTCATCAGCATTTAAAAATATGTACAAGTCAATGTTTTAAAATATGTGGAAGTCCTTGCCCGTATATCAGGTTTTCAAGGGCAGTTCAGATTTGGCCTTTATAGTGTCATTAATGAGAATTTAAAAATTAGTTCAAATCACCATAAAGTGATTTTTCATATGTGATAATACTTACTAAAATTATATTAGAGGTCTAGAAGCCAGGAGTGGTGATACACACTTACAATGCCAGTATTCTGGGAAACTGAGGAAGGATCATAAGTTAAAGTCCACCCTGGTCAATGAATGATTTTGGGAGATCTTGTCTCAAAATAAAAAAATTAAAAGGGCTTGGGATGTAGCTCATTGCAAAGGCCACAAAAGCATTGGGTTCAGTCCCCAATATCATGACAGCATTGAAAAGGCCATATTAGGAATGATAATATAAAGGAGAAGTAGTAATTGGGATGAGATCACATATAATTAGGAAGGAAATCCCCCTTTTTTATATATGAATGTAGAGCCATCTCCTTGGGAAGTTTTGCAAGCTCTATGAACAAACTGGGATATTTATTAATTGAGTAAATGGAAGTTTTTATATAATTTTTAACAAGAATGGTAGTTTCTTTGTGTAGTACTACTAGAATCTTGGTGTATATTACCTGTTGCTTCAGAGGGATCATTTGGCATGGTGTTTGTTTCAAACTTTCGTTTTCATGTTTCTTGTGTACAAAAGAAGCCTGTTAAAACTCTTTTCCTGGGACTGGAGGAATAGTGCAGTGGTTAGAGCACTTGCCTAGCAAGCCCAAACCTCTGAGTTGATTCCCCAGTATCAATAAGTCGGGTGTGGTGGTGCGTGCCTATAATCACAGTAGGGAGGCTGATTGATTCTTCACAGGATTGTCATGAGTTCAAGGTCAGCCTGGACTATATAATGAGTTCAGGGTCAGTCTGGACTACAAAACAAGAAAAAAAAAAATAGTGTGAGAATTTGGTGGTCTTTGTCATGAGGACAATTTCAGAAAGTTCTAGTGTAATACTTCACATGTGAGAAAAACAGTTTAAAAATTGTGTTACTGTTGTCCAAAACAAAGCTCTCTAATTTTATCTTTTTAACCTTAAATTAGGCCACAGTGTCTTGTTATGACAGGTTCTCCAAACTCACGTCCAGCTTTACTCCATCTTGTTCATGACTTCACGAAAAATGTTGGTTTGATGATCTGTGGCCATGTGCACATGGTAAGAATTTTGTTTTCTGTATTTACGTATATTAGAAACGGCTCATAGTAGTCTACCTGTCCAAACAAAGGATGGACATGGGAGGCATGGATGACAGAGTATGAGGCTTTAATTTTCTTTTTGCAAAAAGGGTAACCTTCCCACGTGCAAGTGGAGAGAGGCACACGGAAATCATGGAGGATACCGACTTAAATCCCTAGGTCCGTAGGGGTCTCCTCTGCCTTTTCCTATAGGCAAGATGCACAATCTTCCAGATAAAGGTCTAAGGTATTGGCTCAGGGGCAAGTTTGTCACAACATCATTACCTTTATCCCTCCTTTCCCTTTGCACCTTTGTCTGGTCAGCTGGTCAGGTAAAGTACAAAAATGTAAAGATCGGCCACATTAATTAACAATGTGCCACTGCTGTTGCTAGGTGACGCTCACACATATTAACTATGTATATTACCTGCAGTATGCTGGGCTTTCTACAATGAAACTAATTTGTCACATCCATGGGGGTTTCTTTAACATAGTTTTCAAAATATTTTTGCCTTTTAAACAATCTCAGATTATTATTAGAAAAGATTCTGGCAATTTTAACTTCCATTATTGACCTAGACAGGAGGAAGAAAACAGTTAAGTGGTAAATTTTATCCAAAAATTTTTGTTTTGGGCATTGGGGATATTGAGGGAATTACTGTCTCCCTGTTCTGCGTAAGTAACTGGAATAGTTGTGAGTAGTTTAGTTTTTCTCACTAGCTCTGTTCATCTTCTTTTGGTACCAAAAATGCACTGTGTGCTGTACATCCCAGCTGGTGCCAGTGCTGCTCTTCTGCTTGTACAGTGGCACAGCTGCAGCTGTGCATGTGTGTGACTCTGGAGGCAAACACGAAGACATTGGTCCATTTGGACCATGTTGGGTTTTCCAGTTTGTCTCCAGGCTGATCAGTTGAAGTGAAGGTCTTGAGCACGGACGTTATAAATGAGGCAGTTTCTTTCATAGGAAAAATAAATTGTACTTTTTCTTATTAAAAGAAATTGCATATACATTTTGTATATTACTTATGAAAATAAGTTATACTTTTCCTTATTCATAGAATAAGTACATTTATATACATACTTTATACATGTTTAGCACATTTTTTATGTTGCTTATGGAGGTCAAATAGAATTTTGAGTTAACACAACTTATTTCCTTCTATTATTTCATCATTTAACTGAAGTATGAAGAAAAATGTATTCATATATTAATAGCTTACTTGAATTTTTCATGATATTCTTAAGTAACTGAAAACTAGTCACTCACATTTACAAACAAAAAACAATCTGTAAGAAAACAGAAAAAGGCACTTAATTTTGCTTTGTAACTTCTTCCATGAAGATTTCTGTAAATCATTGGTTCTTCCTTTTTTCTTTTTTCCATTTGCTGGTATCATTCTGAGTATACCATCAACTCTACCTTCTTGTAATTAATCTTAAGTATTGGGAAAAAATCACTAACATAAAAAGGAACAATTTTTAGACTTCACCACAATATTTAGACAGCTTGTTTCAAATTGGTGTAATAGAATGACTTTTATTAAGTGTCAAGTAGGTTGTTTTTCAACCAGAGTTATTGTTAATATTTTTCTTTAAAGGGTCCTAGAAGACAGGCCATGAAAGAGATCTCCGTAGATCAAGCCAAGTATCAGCGCTGGCTTATTAAAAACAAAATGAAGGCTTTTTATGCTGCAGTACATGCAGATGACTTAAGAGAAGGTGCTCAGTACCTGATGCAGGTAAGCTTATACCAGCCTCTCAGGTACTACACTATTTTCCAGTTTCTGTTTAGCTTCTGCATCCTTTTAGTCTAGATCTCATTCTTCACAGAGTATAAGTGGCAAATCTCTTAAAATATCTTTAAGTAGACTACTAAAGTTTATATAATTTTGAACTAGAGAGACCATAGAAAATTTGTGTTGTTGACTTAAAGCAAAGAATCTATTAATATTTAAAAATCCTTTGGATATTACCTTCCTTGTATAAATGCCTACACTCTCTGCCATACCCCACTCTGTTTTTTTGTAAGAAAATTAATAGCTAATTTTATATAATTTTTAAAAGTATTAGTCCCTTTTATTTTTTACTCTTTATTAATTATTGATGCTAAAGTTAGATTTATGTTTCAGTTTTCTCTATGGTGTAGTGGGTGGAATAGAGAGTTTGAATACTAGGTTTAAATACTAGCACTGCCACTCCGTTGATGGGTTGTTGGCTGAGCAAGTCACTTAAGTTCTGAACCAGTTTCCTCTATCTTAGAGGATATAGGGAAAAGATAAATGGGCTAAGTCAACATTTGCCAACTTAAGTTGTACAGGAATTTTTTTTTAAAGCCGTAATCCGTCCATGTCAACTATATAATTTAGAGTTAAAAAGGAGGCGGCAGGCTCAGAGTATTGTCTTCTGGGTCCTTTCTGTTGTATTTTTCTAAGAACTTTGTTAAGATTGCCAAGACAACTTACAGGAAGAATAGGGAATAGTTTCTGAGTATTTTGTTAAGTGAAGCAGTAGTACTCAATTACCTGAGTGGCACAAAACAGAAGAAATAAGGCTACTTCTAATAGGAAATTTAACATGTGACAAAGGTAGCACTGAAAGAAAGTGACTGGGATAATTGATTATCCACATGAAAAAGTAATAAAAGAGAGCCGTACAGAGATGAGACAAAAATCATTTTCAGGTGGATTAAATATGGACCTAAGTGTAAACACATTTTTTTAACTTTTAAGGAAATATATAAAGTAAGTTAGGATTTAGGGGAGATCTGTAAAAGAAATAGAATATTGTACCATAAGGAATAGATCAATTATTATTTTTAAAGTCTTTGAACTTCTTGTAAAAATAAAAAAGGAAGCCACAGACCAAATGAAAATAATAATCTTAACATGGAACCAGCAAAAATAATGGTTCAGGGTATATAAGTAATTTTTGGGAGCAATAAAGGAAAAAGTAAAATATATGAATTCAAGAGGAAAGCTAAATGACAAATACAAGCTAAGGCCACACTGGAGGTTTGTTCCTCACCCATCATATTGACCCAAAATTATGTCTCCTGTACAGGATGTTAGAACTGGTGTGGAACAATTAAATAAATTGTTGCACTGAGTGTTCACACAATTCTAAATACAGAGTTTTTTGATGTGTTTTAAAATCTTACAAAAGTTTTTGTTGGACTTTTGAACACACTTTTGAAGTACATTGAATCAGAACTCCTAATGAAATGATGACAGAATTAATGTAACAGTTGAGAGAATTCAACCAAATTTCAGCAGCAACATTTTTGTGGCAGACAGAAGTTAAATGTTAGTATCGATCGGATTCAGAACTATCAATATAAACACTTGGGCTTTTGCTTTTAGAAATTATTGACTTACCACAATATACACCTCAGGTGGTGCTAGGAATATAGCTTAGTGGTAGAGGACTTGCTCAGCGGACATGCATGCAGCCCTGGGTTCAGTCCCCATTAACACACAGACATAAAAGTTAGAATGCCATATTTTTTTATTAAAAATACAAAAATTTTTCATAAACCTGAAAGCACAAAATGTTCATTTAGATTTTTTTAGGTACTTGATTTTAACTTGTTTTCTGTGTTTAATCATACATAATATATGATCAGTGTGTAATTTATCAGTATCCATGAATAAGATTCTGAAGAATATTTACTAATAGGATGTATACTATGTAGAAGGTGTCGATTAGGAAGATGTTCATTCATGAAAAAAAAAAACATTTTACTTAAACTATACATTTGAAACTGTTTTTTATATATTTTAGGCTGCTGGTCTTGGTCGTATGAAACCAAACACACTTGTCCTTGGATTTAAGAAAGATTGGCTACAAGCAGATATGAGGGATGTGGATATGTATATAAACTTATTTCAGTAAGTATTTTTTGATCTAGTAATTTAATTGCTTCAGAAAATGTTTCTAACAAAATCAGAAGAATGGAATCACATTAGGTATCTTGAGTATTAAGTTGATAATTTATTAAAATATTTAATCTTTGTGTCTTTCAACACAGATAGATATGCATATACATATGTATATGTTCATATGAAAACATACATACCCTAGAGACTGTGTGTACACATCCTGGCCTACAGTTTCAATTAGGAAGCTGTTCCTATCCCCACGCACTTAGCTGAGCAGAGTCCCTGAGTATTATCAGAACAAGCACTTTCTAAGCTGTAGCAGCTTGTCTTATGCCGAGGAAGAGTGTTTCAGCCCTGGTGCTAATTTTGCATGTAGTCATTTGGGTCGTCCATTAAGTTATTTACATTTCTTTTATTTAAATATATTTCTGTGTATGCTTTTTACACCCCCTTGAAGTGTTATGTGCTAAGCTTACTTTTCATTGCAAGTTACAGTATTCTGTATCATACAGTTTAGTTTTGTTTCACATCACTTTAACTGCCCACTTCTGGGTGGAATCTACTGGGAATTTTTATTCTTTGTTACTATGTCTTCTGGTTTTTCTCTAGGATGTTTTGTGCGGTTTTGTATATGTGTGTTTTTAATATGCTGTCAGTTTTCTTGGAACTGAGTTATTTATTATATAAAACCTTGTTTTTCTTTTGCTATAATTAATTCATGTATCTTAAAAAGCACTTCCTTTTCCTAGTATTCAAGGATTTGCTTAACAGAAATTTACACTAAAGACAAGCATCCCCTCACCTGACTTACATGATATTTAATAGAAGCATACTCTTTCTTGTTATAGTCACTGATGAAATAGAACTATTCTGTGGTTCATGTAAGGAATTTCTTCAGATGCAGATAGTCTGTTGGAAAAGACATGTCTTAGATCAAATTCAAATTCAGTTTCCTCTATGAGTTTTGTTCTAATTTACTGAACTCACTGAATTCACTTGCCTTACTGGAATTCCCATTGCACATATAAATAAAATGTGATTATTTGCCTGTCTCAGGTAAGATAGCTTTATTTTTGTAAGTACATTTATAAAGTCTTAAAGATTTAACTAGATCTCATATATTTTGTGAATAGTTTCTTTATATTGATTGTCATGTACGGTGACTATGCGATGAACAGGATGTCACAACAGATTGTTGAAGTTAAAGCTCTCCTGGTTTTGTGATGTGTTGTGACTGCTATTTTTTATAGGCAAAATTTTGTTATAGCTTTCTAATTCCGTACTCTGTATGTATGGGATGAAGGAAAGAAAAAAATAGCAGAAACAAAGATTCAGTTCACACACCACAGGTAGGCGTTTTAAATTTTTCTGCCAAGGCTCAAGACCAGTGAGAAACAGTAAAAATTTTCTTAGAAAATAAGAAAAAAGTGATATTTATGTAAATCATCCTTTCATATGCTTGCCACATTATTAATGGACAGCTTCTAGTTGCTGATAATAAGCATAAAATGGATCTCCCTGATTTTCTAGGGATTAAAGTAAACCATCCGAAGACTGAATGTTCCTCCAAGTATTGTGTATATCGCATAGCAATTAAGGGTAGAAAAAATGGTGATGCCCCTTCACTTTAGAGCCATTGAGTTACTGGAAGTTTAAAGCAGTTATGTCACTTCTTCATTATTTTGTGACCCTTCTGATGTTTTAGTTGTTCTTCTCAATACTTCGTATAATTGGATTTTAAAATATATTTTGTTTTTATTCATAGTATATAAGCTCTACGATCACAAGTCAGTTTCTGTAGCATATAGCAAAACATTTAGCTCTCTTAATTCAAAATAAACTTTGGGAGCTATTTTTTAAAATGCCAGTCGCTATTTCTTCCGAAATATTAATTAGATCACTCAAGATACAGCTGAGAAAATTTAGCATGTCAACTAAATTTCTTTATTTAGTCTGTAGACCTGAGTGCATTGTAAGAATGAGGTCAACTTTATTTTATCACGACTTTTATACCCTAAGCACATTTTTCTATCTTGTCAGCAGGATCAAGAATTTGGCCATCTCATTAAGCGTTTGCTTTAGTTCAGATAGCTATATACTATTATCATTAGCCTTCAACATACCAACAGTGAATGTCAATTACTTATGTCATTAAAAATAATGTTGAAAATAAAGGTTATGCCTAGTACCACTCTGAGAAATTTTCTGTAGACTTAAAGGAAAACTTAGCCCAAAATTAAGATTTATAGTCTTAAGATGTTACTAGACCTTAAGTCAGATTTAGAACAATTGCTTAATATATAAAACCTTTGGTCTATTAAGACGGCATTATCAGTTTTTTTTTTTTAAGTTTGATACTCTCAGAAATGTCTTCATGCTCTATACTCTATTAGTCTCAGTAGAATCTGGATTTGTTTGCCTTCATCTATTTCGGTTGGCTTTAAAGTTATAAACGTAAATATAAATGTAAGAAGTTAGTATAAGTTGGTTTTTCATAGCTTTAGTTTGCAAGATAAAAGTATAGTGGCTGCTATATCAAGAATAGCAAAAATTTCAATACATATTTTCACTTACTGACCAGGGTGCATCCTGAGAAATGTGTTGGTAGGTGATTTCATTGTAGAGCAACATCACAGAATATCCTTACTCAGACCTAGATGATATGGCCTCCTGCTCACCTGTGTGGTCATACAGGTGCTTGTCAGTGACAAGTGCCATATGACACATGACCATTCTATAACAGACTGCATTTCAGTAGCTTTCAAGGGTAGTATGGAAAAAAACGGAAGGGAAACTGTGGGATTTGAAACATTCATATCTCATCGGTTAATTTTTAAAACATTGAGGTAAACATTTAAAGCCGAAAGTAATTTTAAAGTGCCTCAGATTGCCTTCATTTTATAGCGACCGTAAACACAAGCTTTTTTGATTCCCCCCTCACCCATAGCGATGCCTTTGACATACAGTATGGAGTAGTGGTTATCCGCCTAAAAGAAGGTCTGGATATATCTCATCTTCAAGGACAAGGTAAATCTGTTTGGAATAAGTTTCTAGTTAAAAAAAATATTTAATAAATGACTTTGTTAGGGAATTTTTCATAACTCTCACAGACATTTTCATTAACCTTCATAATTACCATCTATTTTGTGTCACAGACTTACTATATGGCATTTATGATCAGATCTGTTTGGAATCCACCAAATTTGCATTTCAGTTTCTGTCTGCCTGGATGATGGTTAATGATAATTAAAGGAGAGAATGAAACTTAATCCAAGTCATAAGCTTAAGAGAAGAGATCTTAGTTATGTTTGCAATTTGCCAAAATTTTAAAAGTACGTAAGTAGGTTAATAACATGAGGAAAAAATGTGAAATGACTAGTAGATCTTTATTGCTACATATGTTTATACTTATGAAGGGGATGATTTATTGATAATAGGAGTTTCATAATGTTTCAGTTTTCAGAGAAGATCCTTTTAAAGAATTGTCATGTAAAAAAATTATAAGCACATAGGAAGTTGTAGAAAATAGTACAAAGGTACAAAGAGATTCCCTACCCACATGGTTACATCTGATACATCTGTATGGATTCTATTCCAGTTTTACCACTTTTGCATATACTGCATATACTTGTGTTATTCATGTGATTTGTTGTAAGCCACCATCACAGTCAAGATCCAGATGTCCATTACCACAAAGGTCTCCCTTTTGCTTCCTATTGACCATACTATGTCGTTTCATCATGTTAAGAATATATAGTTCACCTGGTAGCACATACCTATAATACCACAACTTGGGAATCCAAGCAGGAAGATTACCATTATCTGAGGCCAGCCTGGGATTAAAAAAAAAAAAAAAAGAAGAAGAAGAAAAAAACTAAAAACAAATTTATATCATACATTTAAATAAGTAACATGTAAAAACCTTTTTTAAAGTGAAAGTTAGAACCTAATTAAGATGTAATTGCTACTTTTGCTAACTTGATGGAAACTGTGGAAATTTCTGTGCCCTTGAAGAGTTTCCTGGCAATTAAAAAAAAATATTATAAGCTCATGATATTTGAATAGCCAAGAGATATAATAAAATTTTGTCATATGTTTATGTATTTAGTCTATTGTAGTCTTTGCCCCTTTACTTCAAAAGTAGTGTTTAATTTGGAAGGAAACACTTTGAGATCTTTATCCTTGTAATGATAATAGATAGCTTTTTGGAAGTGCATTTTTTATACTAGTGTAGATTAGGGAAAGATAGTTTTTCAGTTCTTTATGTTTCTAACAGTGGTTGAGGTTCATATCTTATGTCTCTTAACTCTGTAAATATAAAAAATGTTTTCTTTCACTCCAAAAAGTATCACAGTTTGATATGTAGTTCTGTCATTTACTTAGGTTTCAATGTTGATTGAACTTTTAAAAAGTGTTTTCATGTATTTATAATCATGAAATGATTTTTGAAAACTTTGTTCCTCATTCAGGAATATATCTGGGCATAGAAATGAAGAGCATAGGTTTTGGAGCTAGTCTTTATTCTTAGTGTAGTCTGGCAAGTTTGGTGACTTGCCTCATATTCCTTGTCTGTTAAAGCGGAGTTGCCTCCTAGGTAAGGACTTGTGAGCGCTTAGCACAGTGCAGGCCAGTGGGTTCCATGGTCTCTGTTGTTCTGTTTATATGAGTGTTGAGGATTATGAACAAATTTCAGATTTATATTGTATTGGTCTTTATGACAAGAGATTATAGAAGTTAAATATTCAAATTTGCCCAGAAAAGTGGAAATAAAACCACTTGAAAAATGAAGTGATACTTTCATCTCAAGCTTATTGGGAAAAGACTTTCTCTGATCTTGGCTTTGTAGTTACGGTAAAATTTTTCAGTATTACCTGTTGTCCTGTCATGCTGACATGTAAACATTTATCACATTGCATTCTTTGTATTTATAACTAACTTATATGTGTTTTATGTTATATTCTTTGTATTTGTAACTACATTTTAAGAGTAGAGCTTCACATTCTGTATATACTTCTGTTGTCTTCCAGATCACACTGTTACATGAAGCTTTAGCACCTAATCCAGATATCCGAACCACTTATTTATGGCTAAGATGTATAAATGAATAATCATTTTAAACAGATTGTCACAGTTGTTTACATAAAGAAATCAGTCATCTATAATCTTAATTACTTCATAATAAACTCTGCTTTAAATTGTCATTTAAAAATTTAGCGTAGTAGTATACTGGGTATACATCTATAATCCCAGTACTCAGGAGGCTGAGGCAAGAGAATTACTGTTTGAGACCAGCCTGAGCTACGTTGTGAGTTCAGGACCAATCCGGACTACAACAGAGCAAGACCTTGCCCCAGAGATAAATAAATAAATAAATACATAAATAAATACCGTGTCATTTGATTACTGAACAATGATAGCTTTCAGTTAAGATATGATTTTAGATACTATTTTACATACTTTTTTTTTTTCTACAGAAGAATTGCTATCATCACAAGAGAAGTCTCCTGGCACCAAGGATGTGGTGCTCAATGTGGAGTATAGTAAAAAATCAGATTTAGATACTTCTAAACCATCTGGTGAAAAGTCTGTTATGCATAAAGGTAATTTTCATTCAAACAAGAAAATATATTCATGGCAATATTTGAATTCAGAGAAACGGCTTTTATTAGATAATATATATTGTTAAATAACCTGTTCTCAAACTTGACACTGACTAGTTAGGTAAAATTCATGGTTTTCAAATGGCTACAATGGGACGAACTATTTTTAGGTGTTAAAATGGGTCATGGAACAGAAACTGGTCCAGTTAATTATTCATAATGTGATCCTGTGTGTTTGGGGTTTTTTTTTCCTTAAAACATCTTAATTTAAAATAGATTGAATCTCTACTTTGAAAGACCGTGATAATTTTTAAGATTTGCAGAACACGTTATCCACAAACCTATGTATCATGTTTATAAGGGGAAAGAGATGACTTCCAAATCTTACTCTCCCACCCTCACTCTCCTACCTCTGTTCAGACTAGTATCTCCATCTGTCCTGTTCCCAGCTACACGCAACATGAGAAAAATCTGCACTGTAAATCATCAAACCAAAGTGTACTTTTGATTTCTACAAAGTAATTACTTTTTCTAAAACTAATAATCTGACAAATTATGTCTTTGTGCAATTTATTTCTTCTAGATTATTTAGAAGCAGTAATGTTGCTTTTTCTTCTTTTCCTTCCCATGCACCTTGCTGCTGAGAGGACTCAGAGTGGAAGGGGCACTTGGCACATTTTCCCTTGTTCTTTGCTGTCTTGAATTTAGTTACTTTCTTTTTTGCTTCAAAACTCCATAAACTAAATCTGATAATTATTCCTATGCTCCTAGATTTATTTTATTTTATGTTGTACATTCTTTCATTATCTTTTACTGTTTTTTTTTTTCTTCTGTTCATTTATCTTGCTTTTGGATCCCTTCTCTGTAAAGCCTGTTAGGAATTAATGCAGAGAGCTATGCTGGGGGGAGAACTAATGTTTACCAAGCAGCTGCCGTGCTCCCATACAGTGGGAGCTCTTATCCCTACATTAGCTTATTAATGGATTGTCACAGTCTCAAGTCATTACCTTTATAGAATAGGAAACTGGGTTACTATGTTTCTGCTCATCTTTGTGTTTTGAAAAAGCTCTTTGCCTCTAACTTAGTTTCAGTCATTTTAAATCTCAAGATTTCCTGGACTTTTCTGAATTTTTATGGATACAAAATACCCACAGTATATGTGGGGTTTTTTTTTTTTTTAGTTTTCAAAGGCAGATACTATTACATTAATACTGTAAAACTAAATATGGTCATTGGGATTGGCCCATAACATTCATGAAAATTAGCATTCAGATGTAGCATCAGTGTAGTATTTGTGTTTACTTTCTCTTTCGTCACTTCTCAAATCATCATAGATGCTGTAGAGAAGTTTAGATAAGGTAAAAAGTCTTCAGAAATAGAAACATTCTGGTTTAATTACCGAATTTAGTTGTTTTTGTCTTGGCTATTGAAGCCTATACAATGTGCCAGGGGCCAAAAAGAATACCCTTTGGATACTTTTCTAGGCCAGATCATGAGCTCCTTCTATTAGTGCTTGCAGTATAGTAACTTTAAGAGGAAGGTAGTGCTAACTGTTTCCACAAATGAGGAAATCAAGGTGTTAGGTAACCAGGTATACCTCCTGCTGCTAGGAAAGAAGTCCGCATGATGTTGACATCCTTGTAGTCTAATTAAAGATCCTATTGCAGTGTGCTAGTATACTCTTTCCCGTCCAAGCCCAGGGTTTGTGTGTGCCTTAAACAAACAAATAAGCTAACTGGGGAAAAAAATGCTAGTTGGAAAACTGTTTAACCTGAAAAAAAAAAAAAAAGAACAGTGTTAAATGTAAGTGAATTTATGCACACAGACGTATATATTTGCTTGTATTTTTGTAAGAAAAATCACTCCTGTGTAACCTGGCATTTTTATAAAGCAGAAGGCTTCTGTCTCTGATCAAATTCTTTAATGTTTCAAGTAGTGATTAACTTCTACAAATACCAGATATCCATGAAATATTTTCAAAGTTGCTTTTCAGTCATTTTCATAATGATGCATGTTTAAAATTTATGTATTTTTGTACCCAGTAAGTCAACTTAATTGAAATATGAAAGTTTGAAAATTTTGAAGTTTTGGATAATTTTATAGGAATAAAATTTCACCCTCTGGGTCTAAAATGTTGGCTTTTTAAAACCTTAAAAATTCAGTGTAGAAAATATCAGTCCTTAGTTTTGATCATTTTTCATGGACTTTTGCTTCATACTATGTTTTGTTTATAAATGTACTCTATTTACATTTTCATTATCTTATTACTATAAAGGCAATTAACTTAATATTTTGTGTTTTTTAAATATAATCTAGATGAGGAAGAGGATGGCAAGACTCCAACTCAACCACTGTTGAAAAAAGGCAGGCATTTTTCATCATTTTATTTTAATTCTTTTTTCATACTGTTAACTCTTTAACTTTGATCTTATTATTTTCTTTTTCTACTTTAGTTTTTGTTTTCATGGTGAAGTGATGTTACAGTTGTCTGTTAAATGAAAATTAGAAAATGTATTAGTCCAAATTAAGAGTTAAGTCTTCCAGAAATGAGGTGATATATACCACAGACAAATTCTTTTAAGTCATCTGAAACATGTCTGAAATACTCAAATACAGAACGCCAGTTTTATTATTTTTTATTTTAAACTGCATGGTTTAGATGATAAGTAGGGACACTGAAATAGGTTTATTTACAGTGTCACTTGCATTCTTTACCATCAGTTGTACCCAACCAAATCCTCAATTTTGATACTAATGTATTTTTCATTTCAAAAATTACAATATTTCTCACAGTCGTGCTGCGTTTGGGAGATACACAGTCATGTCACCATACATGAATTTTATGAGAAGGAGATAGAGGTGAGAGTTATGGAGCAGTGTGGTTTGGTAGCCATATTATTTCATCATGCAAAGTCATTTGTCATGTTTGCATACATCGTGGCAGCATGAAAAGTGAATGAGAGGCCTTTTGAAAGAGTGATCAGATTTCCCCTTGAGGATCTCTTCTTTTAAAAAGTCTTGGTATAGGAGTCTCATAATCGTCATTTGCTTGTTCACAGAACAGTGCTGTTTTGTTTCTGTTTTTAATACCTGGGACCACAAATGGGAACTCCTTTGAGGCCTTGATCCTTCCTCAGACCTTTAGCAGATGTGTGTCTTTCCAAGGAGTTCCCACCATCTTTCTGAACTTCAGAGAAAGATGTGGCTGTCTGTCATTAGAATTGGGCATTACATTTTGAGAGGACAAATATAGGTAAAGATGTGGGAGTTTTTCTTTAGGCTAAGCCTTCTTGCAATAATTATGAGATTCTATAGGGGCATATCTTCCTTCTGTCATTTATATTACAACATTTTTATTTAAAAAAGAATTTTTTGGCCATTAAGTTACTGAGATGCCTGATTACATAAGAAGTATTTTTATAGAACAAAATATAAACTTGATTTATCCAGTTAGCCTGAAACGGCTTTCCTAAAAAACCAATCTAGCAATCAAGGATAATTTTTTGATTAGTGCTTATTCTCTTTAACATTCATCAAAATACTTGTCATTATTAGAAATTAGCCAAGATACTTAGGATTACTTTAGTCTTTACAATATTGTCTGTAACCATTTTAAAGTATATTTAAATTATAAACTGTGCCATACTTGCATATATAAAAGTTAGGAAATTATAGGAATTCAGCAAAAGGAATGTTTAATATTTATACTTCCCTTATATCTTATTTTTTGCTTAACCCTTTAGAATCAAAAGGCCCTATTGTACCATTAAATGTAGCTGACCAGCAGCTTCTTGAAGCTAGTACTCAATTTCAGAAAAAACAAGGAAAGAATAATATTGATGTCTGGTGGCTTTTTGATGATGGAGGTAAGGTCATTGGTGATTTTTAAAAATAATTTCAAATTAACTGAAGATGTGAGAACAGTAATAAAATAGCGTATACTTTTTACCTGTGTTGTTTGAATTTTGTTAACATTCTTCAACAGCCAAATAATTAACCTCAGAATTAGGTATAGGCATGTCTCCTCAGTGACCTTCCATGTAGAAGTTGTTCAGTACTTCTTTGAGGCTCATAACTTAACACATATTTAATATTACTGACCATTTTATAGATTGTTACTCAATTTGGTATGCTTTTTGATGTTTTATCATAATTAGTTTTAGGTCACATATTTTTGGCAGAAATGTCACAGAAGTGATGCTGTGCTTTTCTGTGTGCATCTCACCATGGGGGCGTGTGAGATGTCGATGCACAATCCCCTTGATGGCAGAATTAACTTTGACCATTGAGTAAGATACTTTTCAACAGTTCTAACCACTACAACGTTGCCTCTTTTTCTCCTCTTTATAATAATATGTGAATGATTGCGTTTACCAATATCTTTAGGATCCACTGATACTTTTGCCTAAATTTCCTGTTATTGCTGTTTGTAAAATGATTTTCCAATCCCATTGCTTCTTCATTTATTAGCTAGAATAAAGAAGAGCTTTCTTTTTTATGTCTATCAATATGGACTCCCTGATTATTTGTTCAGGGTAAATTTGCTGTCGTGTTCAAGATGTTCAACATTTGCTCAGCAGTCTGTCTCTGCTGGCTTCTGTGGCCATCTGTCGCCCTAATCACTTATGGGGTTATTTCCTAACATTAGAGATGACATTTTGGACTCAGTTTTTTAGTCTTGTACTTTCCCTACATTAACCACAGAAGGAACCCTTGATCTAAGGAGCCTCTTCCTTCTAGTGGAGAGTATTGTGAAACAGAGACCAGGGCATTTGTGATGCTTATGGGTACTAGGATATCATGCCCCCAGGCCCTCTTAGTAGACAGCTGGGGAATACACATATGTATATTGTGTGAGTAGATACCCACATTGAAAAAAATGACACTTGTCCAGCTTTTCCCTTTATGTATTTCTCATTTCAGTATAAAGCTGGTTCTCACTAGAGTAATCATTCCACCAGTTCCTCTGTGACTAATTCCCTGACTGCCAGGCTACTGTTCTGTTTTGTTGCTGTACTCAAGGAGTCTTGACTCTTGGGCCTTCATCCTTGTTCCAGCCTGTCCAGCAGCTTTTTGACTGTATTGTT
Organism: Ctenodactylus gundi; assembly: GCA_004027205.1. Classification (NCBI taxonomy): domain Eukaryota; kingdom Metazoa; phylum Chordata; class Mammalia; order Rodentia; family Ctenodactylidae; genus Ctenodactylus; species Ctenodactylus gundi. Next base: position 558,599 of record PVKB01000057.1, on the reverse strand, counting down.
ATCAAGGAAAAACAAAAAGAATTTTGTTTTATATTGAGTTGTACTAAATATGCTATCACAAACAAAGTTGAATAAAAGAGTTCTTGATCGGGGCATGAACATACAATAAATGCCTTGTTGTATTTTTTAATACAGGTTTGACCTTATTGATACCTTATCTTCTAACTACAAAGAAAAAGTGGAAAGACTGTAAGATCAGAGTATTCATTGGTGGCAAAATAAACAGAATAGACCATGACCGGAGAGCGTAAGTTTATTTTAAATTGATGGCTGTTAATCTACTAGCACTTCATTATCACAGTACAGATTTGATAGAATAAAAAAAAAATAGGCAGTTCAGAAAACATCAGTCATACTGCTATGGCCTATACTGAAGCTAAAAATTTTAGTTAAAAAATCCTTAATTTTTTTCTTCATATTTAACTTGTAAATATCTAATTTTACTTAGATGTGATATGTTTGATAGGTTGGTATTTTAGTTCTTTATAAACACATTGTTAAAATGGTATGGGTATTTTTCTTTTAATTATGGGAGAAAGTACATGCAGTATAACATGTGGGACAGATTTTACAGACTGCTGAACAACAGAAGCCCTGGATGCTGTGGGCACCCCTACCCTTCTCTCTGTCCTCACACCTACAGTTGTAGCTCTGGTTTCAGTGCTTGTCTCCTGTGCTGTGGTATCCTTATCTTTGACCTTCCCCAAATTACTGCACATATTTCTCCCACGTTTATGGGGAAAGCAGCGTTCAGGCCATCTTATTTCTTCACACAAAGCAGTTCCCCATGAGACCCAGGAAAGTCATCGTTGCAATGTAGAAGGGCATTCGGGGCCCTTGACAATCAGTCCACCTGAACCCTTCCCTGTGCTTATCTCCATTTCTTCCACACGTGCCCTGTCCTTGACCATGTGCCTTTGCACACACCCTGAACATGTGTGTGAACTCAGCCTCCTGCTCTTCTGCTTACTCTACTCTCCCACTCTTCTCTGTTTAAATAAACTATTCTTTAATACCCAGCTTAGTTCTTCAGAACCCAAGGCCCTGTTTTTGCCTCTCTTCCCCCAGCCCCAGCTATTTATGATGTTCATTTCCTGAATTACTGTACATGATACCATTCACTCCTTTCTGGTTTGTATTGATTTTCTTAAATTTGAGTTGCGCTGACCCAGTAATACATGGCATGCTACACTATATGTACTTAAGAGGTAGATGTCAGAATTTACCCAAGTATTTGTTTCCAATAGTAAATTATGCAAAAATACTTCTGTCTTATTTATAATTAAACCTATAGCTAATCTGCTAAAAAGAATATATATAAGAATTCTTTTTATAGAATGAAAATCCAGAAACAATTTTAAAAGTGTTTATAGTTTTGAAACTATGTGCTGAATAATATAGTTTAACTAAAATTAGCTTAAAAAGCTAGTTGCCACTCAAATTTCATTATTAATGTCTTTGTCTATCCATCCTTGGGTACTAAAGAAAAACTCATAGAAAGTAAAAGAATATAATAGGTTGACAGTTTTGACATCTTAGTGATTGAAAGGTATGAATTAATTTTTAGATGGACTTTATCTTTCACATTACCTGAATGCAGTTCATTTTTGTTCTAGGATGGCTACTTTACTTAGCAAGTTCCGAATAGACTTCTCTGATATCATGGTCCTAGGAGATATCAATACCAAACCAAAGAAAGAAAAGTAAGTTGTAGGATAAATTACTCAAATCTCCAACCCTTTAGTGGATGGCCTAACTACCTGAGTTTTTTTTTTTTTCTTTGCTATAATATGTGACATGAACTGATAGTTGGCATATTAATAGTAGATGTTGATGTAAGTTTGAAAAAGCTCAATTAATTGCTTCACACATTTTCTGAGAATTGTTAATACTGCAGAAACTTCAGATGGTTTTTTAAATTTCCATTGCCCCCACTCATTCATTGTCACCATCCAGTCCTTGCTCTCTGTGTACCAACTACTCCCCAGTGATTTGTTTTATTGCTAAAATAGAATCTAATAAATTATCTACAATAATTGTATCAAAATTATCTAGTGCAGAGACTTTCTGCTCTTGGGATACTCTACCTGAAAGGGGTACAGATATTGGTATTTATTTTACCAGATACAGTTTTAATTCAGATGAGTGTTGAGTAAAAGAAGCTGGTATAAAGATTGCATATTAAATGTAAAATAGTAAAGTATAACTCCTAAGGTTTTGATTAGGCAGAAATTGTTTCTTATTATATATAAAACAATATTTGCCAGATTTGATTGTGAAAATGTTTTTCATATTCACAGAATATTAGAATGTTCTTTGTGTTCTTTCATTGTCTTGTATCAGAGTAAATATTTTGGATCTAGAAATTCTTAAATTTTTACTGTCCTTTGTTGATCCAAAATGTTGTCCTACATTTTTCTACATGGCTTTCATTCTTTGGTCCTTGAATGACATCAAAAGCCTTTGATGGTTGCATCTAGGACTTTGCCCCTGTAAGGGAAGCCCACACCACTGATTCCTGCCCATACAATTTGACTGGTTACCAAAAGGATCATTTTTGACTGCTCTGGTAGTATTTATTTAGGGTGAAGGGAGGTGGCCACAGAGGCATAGGGGAGATTGTCTTTAGCTGAAACTTTATTATTGTCTCTGGAGTTGTAAGGTCCTAGTCAGTTTGAGAGACTAGAATTTGCTCTTTTTTTAATGAAATCGCCAAAGTGACTGCTATGTAGAGGGGTGCATAATGGATAAGCGCTAACTTTATGTTGTAACATACTGTGTAAGATTTTTTAATTTTGTAATGTAAAATGAAGTTAATTGCCGTGTTCTTTTTCTTCTAAGTATTGTAGCTTTTGATGAAATGATTGAGCCATACAGATTGCATGAAGATGATAAAGAACAAGATATTGCAGATAAAATGAAAGAAGATGAACCATGGCGAATAACAGACAATGAGCTTGAGCTATATAAGACTAAGGTATTCTTGCTCTTGTGCTGCCTTTACATTAATCTTTCATGTGCTTAAAGAAGACTTACAAATACCAAGGACCACAGTTTGATATGGGAGGTACCTGTTGTATTACAGCAAATTGAAGTTGGATTTATAGGTCAATAGTGGTAAGCATCAATTATTTCCTAAATAGAGAACAAGTATTTTTATTACACCAAAACTAATTTTGAGTTCTTTTGTTCTCTTCTTACCATTTGATGAACTATTCTGATTGGTTGGTTGGTGTTGGAGGTGAAACTAGTGTCTTGTATATTCTAGGCACGCCCTCTATCACTGCTCTACACTCCCAGCCCCAATGTGCTAGATTCTAATTTCAAGTGGTCTAAGAATGACGTCTTGTTTCATTCCAGACATACCGGCAGATCAGGTTAAATGAGTTATTAAAGGAACATTCAAGCGCAGCAAATGTTATTGTCATGTAAGTACTTTGTATATTAAGATTTCCTTGGCTGTTCATTTTATGATAATTTAATTTACTTCTATTTAATTTTTGCACATGGTACTCCTTATGAATGACTTAGTGGCTTTTGAAAAGGAAAAAAGCCCCTTTTTATTAATAAAATTTGTATTACATTTTGGACCCTAAATAGCTTGCTCGTAAAAATGTCATAACGTTATTTAGAAGTTTAAATAGAAGTAGTGGTTCTTATCTCAGTCTCCAACCCCACTCTCCCACATACAAACTTTGCACTGAATGTAAATGTTAGTTCTTATTTTTTTCTCTGCTCAGGAAATTAGCTAGATAGTCTTTGAACCCAGATTTTCTCAGTCCTGGAGGTTGTGTCCTTAAATAAGAAAAGCTTAGCCCTCCCAAAAGCATGTCAAATGGTGAAATAAACTAGTAACAGAGGGCTGGAGGAATGGATCAGTAGCTTTGTGAAGCACTAAGTACCTGAGTTCAGTACCCCAACACCACATAATCCTAGCGTGGTGGCGCACCCCTATAATCCCAGCACTCGGGAGGCTAACGCAGCAAAATTGCCATGAGTCCAAGGCCAGTCTGGGTTACAGAGCAAGACCCTCTCTCAAAAAAATAAAAAATAAAAGTAGTAACAAAGGCTTGCCAGTTTAATCAACAAAAAATAACGTGTTATCCCATTAAGTTTCAACTTTCCTGTGGTTAAATACCTATATTGGAAGATACTAACACAGAAATATGAAGAAAAAAATCTCAGATTAATCAGGCACTTCTACGTGATATATAAATTTTAGTTGAAACTCAAGGAAGAGATGAATATTAATATGTACAGTTATGTTTAATTATCATTTATCTGTGTGTAACCTCTGTTTTCCAACTTCTGGTAGAAATATCCTTTTCTCCTAAAAGAATTCTAAGTTTGTTAAAGGAAAAGCTTGAGATTTTGTGTTAGGTATGGTTTTTATGTGTTATGGTTTATAAAAATACTTGTTTGGTTCCCCAGCACACCTGTAATCCCAGCACTTCAGAGGCTGAATCAGGATTTTTGTGAGTTCAGGACAGGCCTGGACTACAGAGCAAGACCTTGTCTCAAAATAAATTAATTAATTGATTAAAACAAAACCTCATTTGCTTTTCTTATGAATAGATTTTTTTTGAAAGTCAGAAACATGGAAATAGTGACATATGAGTATAGTAGGTGCTGTTGCCTGTGTAGAATTTCTCTGTACTCAGAAGTGTTCTGTGATTTAGTTGTTTTTAGATACAGTTATTCTGAGTAAATTGATAATTTTTGTTACCTTTTCTCAATCTGAAAGCATGGTTTGTTGTCCTCTCTCTTTGGATCCCAGGAGTCTCCCAGTTGCACGGAAAGGTGCTGTGTCTAGTGCTCTCTACATGGCATGGTTAGAAGCCCTGTCTAAGGATCTGCCGCCAATCCTCCTGGTTCGTGGGAATCATCAGAGTGTCCTTACCTTCTACTCTTAACTAGACAGTCAACTGCCCTCCAGAATGGTACTTCAGTGCCTCATGAAGTGACTGAAATCTTCAGTGACATGTTAACATCACAATGGCAACTGTGACTTTTCTTTCTCTGTTTCATTAAGTTGAAAGCACACAGGAAAGTTGCTCCATTGATACATGTATGGAGACTTCAGTTTTAGTCAATTCCATATCTCAGTTTTAATGAATGATGATTCTCTCTTGTTGGACTGAAGTTCATGAGAGTGAAGTTTTCATTTGCTACTTGAATAGCAATAAAAGTGTGAAATTTTTTTGGTGGATGAAAGGAGTACAAAAGCCTTTAGCCTTGAGGTGCCTTCTAAAACTAACCAAATTTCACCCATGTATCCTTTTTTATAAATTTGTAGAATGTCAGACTTTGCCTTCAGATAATTTTATTTCTGGTCTCCTTCACCTTCAAACAAAGTGGACACTGTGTTTCATCTTCCATTGAGCAAATAGTGTTGAGAACTGTATAATTCCTGTTATTCCTGTAAAAGTAGGTAATATGGTAAGCATTAGGGCGGGCTAATGAAAAATGGAGAAAATGGGGAGAGGAGTAACCAAAAAAGTGAACCCCACGGTTGCGTCTATATGAGTATCTGTAAATGTAGGGCCAGAAAAGGAAAGGGCCAAGATACCTTTTTAAACTCCCATGTGTCTGCTTTTTTTATCTTTTTTTTTTTTGACCATAGAGAAGGTTGACAATTTATCCACTATTTCTATATACCATGCTGAAACAGAATCACATACCATTCTTTAAATAACCCCTCAAGATGATTTGCATTATGAGATCTGTCCTACTTTAGAATCTCCTCAAATCAGAGGGATTTATAAGAAACGCTGATAGTTTTTTTTCTGGAGGAAATTTAGACAAACCATTGTCATTTAATAGCATACTTCAATAAACACTATGGAGTTTTTCACTATACTGTACCATCCTTTGTAAATCATTAAAATGTTTCATCAAATGGTTAAATGGACCACTGTTTTCTTAGTGAAATGTTTCTAGGTTTGATTCATTCAGTTGTCAAGTACATTTAGTCTTAATACACTCTCAGGTTTGAACAGGTTATTCTGAACATTGAAATTTAATCCATTCTTAATACTTTAAAAACTTTTGTGTTAAGAAAAACTGCCAGTTTGTGTGTTTAAAATGTCTGTTTGACATCATAGGCTACTAGTACAATTTTGACAGTGCGTATGTACTGTTAACTAAAAGCTTTATATGCAATTATTAATGTGAAGTTTCTTATTTTTTATTCAAGGAAGGATTTCCTAAAAACATTTCAAGGGATTTATGTCTACGTATCTGTATATGTGTGTTTATACACAGTTACAGATGTGTATATGTAATGAAATTTATGTTGCTGGTGATTTGCATTTTAATGTGATCATGATTCTTTAATTTTATTAGACATATCCAAATCAAATTGACAGATCATAGGTTTTGTGGAAAACAAACGTGAACATCGATCATTTTATCTTCCACAATTAACATCCACTAAGAAAATGGAGAACATTTATTTCATCTAAAGTATTTTTCAGCGGTTCGTTAAGTTTCAGTGACAGAATTATGCAGCTTCTCATGAATCTTGATTGAAATCATTAAAATTTTTTTTAGTGCAGTAGTTTTGCTACATGAGTATAATTTGGAAATAAATTGGACTTAACCTTGGAATATTAAGTGAAGTAACTGTTCTAAATTATTTTCCTACGTGATAACTCACAGCATTGTTGCATTTATTGCAGGTATTGCAGTGGTTAGGGAGAAATAGCATATTATCCAGTAAAAACATAAAATGTGTGAACTTTTCAGATGGTTTATAGGGCATGGACTGAATGCTGCTATCTTGAAATGTGCACAGGTACACTTCCTTTTTAAGATTTTTTTCTCATTCAGGAAAACATTGTTGTGATCTGTACTACAGGAACCAAATGTCATGCATCACATGTTTGTATAAAGTACATAAAATATATCTAAATATGCATAATGCAGGAAGGGTTATATTGTTCGTGAAATACTGTAAGAAACTTTTTACTTTAAAGGAATGGGTTGTTTCACTTAAACCTAGACATCAGGTCGAAATTTTTCAAGGTTTGTTGTAGTGCTCTACAAAATTTCAACAATTCTTAAGAGATGCTAGCTAGTTTTGAAAATCACTTTATTTATGCAGAATTTTAATTATTTGAATGCCAAAACCGTTTCTAGTCTTAATCATTGGTGACAACTTGAGAATAATTACAATGGCATTTGATTTCATTATTGCTATAGGTGAGAACTCAGTGGGTGTAGATAGAATGTTGGTGTTAAGCTAACAGTTAATTAAATCAGATATTTATTTGTTACATTGTTTTGCCTTGTATTTAGGTTTCCTTTTCGTTCTTTTTATATTGCTTTCTGACATTTTTTTTTAAGACTATGGAAATAATTTAAAGATTTGAGCTGTGGTGGATGATTATCTACTAAGTTTGAAAATGTAATATTTTGATAATACTGTACTATACCTGTCACACAAATGCTTTTCTAATGTTTTAACCTTGAGTATTGCAGTTGCTGCTTTGTACTGAGGTTACTGCAATAAAGGAAGTGGATTCATTAAAACAATTTCATGTCTACTCTTGTATTTTAATCTGTCACAAATTTAAGCCAGCTTTGTGATTGATCTCTTTTAAGTAACTATTATTTCATAAATCTCCACATTTTTAGTGGCTTTATCTTAATATTCATGCCTTATGAAAGTCATTTGAGAAAACTACATTACATTGAAGAAAGAAGTTATAGGAGACATTAGGAAATGGAAAGGCATCCCCTGCTCTTGGACAGGCAAAATGAATATAGTCAAAATGACTATACTACCTAAACTGATGTATAGATTCAATGCAATTCCTATCAAAATATCTACAAGTTTCTCCAGAGAACTTGAAACATCAATTCTTAAATTCATATGGAACCAAGACAGACCAAGAATAGGCAAAGCAATCCAGAGCAACAAGACCAAGGCAGGAGGCATTACAGTTCCAGACATCAGGCTGTAATATAAAGCAATAGTTGCAAAAACAATTTGGTACTGGCACAAAAACAGACAGACCAGTGGAACAGAATTGAAGATGCAGAGACAACCCCAAATACCCTCAATTACTTAATATTCGACAAAGGGGCCAAATGCATACACTGGAAAACGGACAGCCTGTTCGACAAATGGTGCTGGGAAAACTGAACATCCACATGCAGAAGAATGAGTCTAGTCACACACCTATCACCATGCACCAAAATCAAATCAAAGTGGATCAAAGACCTAGACATTAAAAGTGAAACACTGAACATCCTAGAAGACAAATTAGGCAAATATCTAAAAGACATAGGGGTAGGCAAAGAGTTTCTTGACAAGACACCAAGAGCAAAAGAAATCATCCCCATTATTAACAAATGGGATCTTGTCAAAAAGTTTCTGCACAGCAAAGGAAACTGTCAATGTTGTAAAAAGACAACCAACAGACTGGGAAAAAATACTCATCACCAACATCTCATGTAGGATGCTCATAATTAGAATATACAGGGAGCTGAAGAAAAGTAAGCCAAGCAAAATAAAAGATTCTGTTGAAAAGTGGGCAAATGAAAAGAAGAGGCAGTTCATTCACGAAGAAGTACAAGTGGTCAATAGATACATGAAAAGATGTTCAACATCTCTAGCCATAAGAGAAATGCAAATGAAAACAACGGTAAGATACCATCCCCCGAGAGAATGGCCTATATCAACAAGTCAAATAGTGATCAGTGCTGGCGAGGCTGTGGGGAGAAAGGAACCCTCCTGCACTGCTGGTGGGAGTGTAGATTTGTACAACCACTTTGGAAAGTAGTATGGAGATCTCTCAAAAGAATGGAAATAAATATCCCCTTCGATCCAGCGACACCCCTCCTGGGCATATATCCAAAAGAGGCCACAACAACACATAATAGAGATATATGTATACCCATGTTCATAGCAGCACAACTAACAATAGCTAATATATGGAAGTCACCAAAATACCCATCAACAGACCAATGGATACACAAACTGTGGTATTTATACACAATGGAATACTATGCATCTATAAAGTCCAACAGTGTGGAGGCTTTTGCGGGCAAATGGAAGAATCTTGAGAACGTCAGGCTTAGTGAAGTGAGTCAGAAACAGAAGGTGAAACATCGTATGGTCTCTGATATGAGAAACCCAGATCACAACTATCTCATGGAACTTAAAGTGAAAAACAAAATGAACCGGGGGGGGGGGGGGGGGGGGGGGGGGAGCAGAGAGAAGGGTGTGTATGGGGAGGGACAAAAGGAGAGTGGGAAAATCCTTGTCACCTTGACAAGATATATGTGTGCACAGAATGCTCAACTTCATTGTAATTTTTAAATTCTGGGCTTATGCATATCAATAAAATGGGAAAAGTCATTTGAAATTGTTCCTTATTGTTAAGCCTTTGGAATAATTATCAATACTGACTGAACTATGTAAGGTATAGTTCATGAGTTTTTAGAATAACTTGGCTTTTCTAATTCTGCTTTTTCTTTGAGCCAAATCCCTCACTTAGGAATGAGGAAACTAGATTAAAGGGATTCATCGTCCCTGAATTTGATCTGGTATTCTTTTCTTCCTAAGGTTTTTACTAAACTGATTGACAGTTTTACAAAGCATTTTTTCCTTTCTCATTTAAGTCCTTTGGTAGATGTGTTACATGTTACAGGACAGTTACTGTCTCTCTTCTAGCCCATAAGAAAGGAGTGTAGCGAAATTTAGGGAGTTCCCCATGCCATCGGACATCAATGAAGATGCTGGCCTAGAGCCCAGGCCTTTCACTTCCAGGGATTCCTCCATCTGCACCCACTGCTGCCTGACCTATAAGTCAGTTGGGATACATGGGCCTTTTCCAAACCACTCACCCTGTCTAGCAGATTTCTGTTCCAGTAAGTAATGCAAGTCACAGCTACAAATACAGATTGGTCGCCTGATTATATCTGAAAGTAAATGGACATGTATGTTGTATAACCGTTGCTTTATTCTCCAGCTACTATTCAGGCCAGTTCATTCACTTACTTGGGAAACTAGAGACAACTGGGAATGTACCATTTCCTAATTTCAGACTACAGTGATTTTGAAAACAGGAATGTAATTCTTCCTTGAACCAGCAAATTTTTGGTATTCATCAGGAAGAAAGAGAAAATGTATTTGATATATTTCTTTATGTACCATACTTTATGTAGTTTATTTAGGGTTACAGGAAATAGATGATAATGTTTAACTATTGTGTAAAGAGTATCTAGGTCCCAGGATACATTCAGCCGTCACAGACAGACCTGTTTCAGATGTGTGATGAGTAGGCATTTCTTAAGATAGTGTGTGAAATCAGAGCATTAGAACTTTGACTTGTTTCTTTTTCTCTTTAAGTATTAACATTGGATTTTGAGTTACGCAAGTTATTGTAGTAGGGAAAATGATAGTGTCCTTGAATTTTTGCCTCTTAATGTGCAGCCTTACCTCTGGTTGTGGTCCTGATAGATCACAAACCTTAAAATGACAGTGTATTGTCAGCACATATTGTTTGCTCTGTTATTTATATATACTGTGGTTAACCCATAGCAAAAATGACAATAAACTTCCCTTTATGATCCATTAAATAGAATCAGTAACCTATGAACATTGGTTATAAAAACCTGGCTTGTTACTTCCAGAATTTCATGACAATATTTCTGAAGACTGTATTCAGGATTTGTTGAGATTTTTGTCCTGAAAGTCTATAAAGAAGAGAAGTTTGTGCAGTAAGTTTGTATTATGGTTTGGATCTCATATAGTTGTATGTTATAGATTGTCTATGGAACCATGTGCTGTTGGGAGATTGGGGCCTAGTCTGACGGGTGGATTGCAGGAATGTAATTGGATTAGAGGAGTGTAGTGGGGACTTAACACACTTTCCACATCTGGATCCAGGAGGGGCTGATCACTGAGATGAGACCTGGAAGGATATGAGCACTTCCTGCCTTCTTTAGAAGACTAGTTTCAACTTGCCTTACCTTGGCTTCCTGTTTGTGATGTCTTGAGAAGCTGCCTCCACCTCTGCCTCTGCCATGTACTTCCGCTGTTGCTGGCTGCCCTGAATGAACTGTGACTTTCTGAAACTGTGAGCCAGCCTTTCCTCTAAATTTGTGGATGTCAGGTATTGAGTGATAACAATGAGAAAGTAACTAAGATACTTTGCATTTAGTTCTTATATATCTAATAAGAGATGTGCCCAAAGATAGTTTTAAAGTTAGGCAGTATCCATTATAATTACACAGGTAGCTATCATGGCATGTACTATTGTTAAGTTAATACTATATTTGCTTTTTTCAGATCTGTTGACCCAGTTAGCATTTTATATTAGTCATGTGGCCCCACTCAGAACTGTAGCCTACATCTTAGAAGTAGTCTCTATTTTTCTGTCTACAAAGACAATCCCTTGTTTACCCTCCATGCACCTGTGAGTTTAGCATTGTTGACATAAACTTCATACTCAGGTTTTTTTCAGAAAATTGACAAGAAAGCACAGGTGTGTTATGTATTAAAATATTGACTAGAACAGTGGTTTCTAAACATTAGTGTACATCAAAATTATCTGGAGGGCATACTTAGGGACTGTCAGTGTAACTCAGTGAGAGAACACTTGCACAGTACACACTGTTTTCTCCTGCTTACATAGTTTCTGTTCTGATTGAAAGTCTTACAGATGCTATTTCTCAATATAACCTTTCCTTTGATGGGGCTGGGTTGTCTTTTCTTCTTACACCAGGTCTGAATTCAAGCAACCACTTCCTTCCCAAACTACACAATAATTTCATTTTTTTTATTAGTTGTGTCTATGTCAGTGATAGGAACAGAAACCAAAGCAGGCTAATGAAGCGAAAGTCCAGGAAAGTGACCAAGTTGAGAGAATCAAGCTCGTGAAAGCAGAGACTTAGAGTAGTGTCGGTAGGCCTTAGTGTCTACCTTTCCTTCTCACCGGCTTACCTTTCTAGGCTTGGCTTGTTTTTTACAGTAAACTGTCACCACACAGCATGCTTGATGGCTTGCGAAAAAAGACACTCAATTCAGCGAGATTAGCAACAACCTCAGTAGAAAAGTGATATGTCTCAATAAACTTTTGAGAGAGAAGACTCGGCTAGGGTCTTAACAGGCTCAGCTTAGGAAATGTGGTCCCCCTGTTTCGATCATGTGTTGATTTGGCATGAATCTTGTGCCCACTTAACATGCAGTGCATTCTCTTTAAAAAAAGAAACAGGAAGGAGAACAAAAAGAAAAGAAATGTTAATGTTGCAAAGAAAATGAGGAGAGGGAGACAAAACAAGTAGATGCCTGGGACTTAATGCCCCTAGGACTTGCTCAAAATAATGCTGCTCCGTGCTCAGCTGAATATGGGGGGAAACCAAAGTCATCTACTTTGTTTTGAGTGGCTACAGGAACCTGTCTGAGCCCAAAACATTTGGGAATATCCAGTTCAAATGTGGCTCCTTGTCATGCTAAGAATGCCCAAATGATATTCTTAAAATACACTCTATCATGACTAATGATTATTAATACCTCTGTGTACCAGATATTTGGCATGTTCTCTGTCATTTTCCTAACTCTGGTAGATTCTGTGGATCCATATTACAGTGCACATTAAGACCTAGATTCAGGGAGTGTAACTGAACTCTTAAATCACACGGCTAGATTATCCTCTGCATATATATAATTTGGAGAGCAAATAGAGTCATTCAAAAAGCACTGATTTGGAAAGATAAGAGGAACACCTGGCCTCAAAATGAGTTTGTGGTCAATCACTGCCTACCAAGGTTCTGCCTTCTACCCATCCCTCTCCTAACTGTCTTCCACAGCTGCATGCTGGAAGCATTCCCCTTCTGGGGCTTCACACTGGCTGCTGCTGTGGTCCCTGCACCTGAGGACTATTCTAAGGAAGCCTCAGAATCTTGTTCCCAAGGTAGTGTTTTTTTTTTTTTCAGCAAACACTCAACTATCAGCTAGTAGCTTATCTGACTTTGGGTATTTTAGGGCTGGTAACAGCTCACCAACTTTTGAAAGTCTGATCCTTGACCTAAACTCTATTCTTAACACCATCCTAACAGAACTCAACAGGCCTATTGCTGCCCCAGAGACTTACTTTATATACGAATTATAACACAATGAAGAAAATTTGTGTGTCACGTTGACAATTCTCCTTCACATGAGAAAGTATCCCAATATTTCCGTCTTCTGATATTTGTAACCGTTGATGAAAACATTCCTTTTATCTCAGAAACAATGAGAGATAGTTTATGCTAGATTCAAATATGAGTGACCATGGCCCAGAAGTATGGACTCAGGTTTCCCTAAATGCCACATTCCAAAGAGTTACCAGTTATATACAGTATTTGTACCTACTAAATAGACGAAAGGCATAAATTAAAGCACTTTTTGTAGGCATTGGTTGGAACATCAAGTGAGCAGGCCATTCTGAAGTGGGGAAGCCTGTGCTGTAGAACTCGGATGCTATCTGAGGACATTATCTCTAGGGTGGGTGGGAAGTTAGGGGCCTCCTTTTGCATTTTAAAGGTGTTACTTAATAAATACAGTAATGTTACATACCAAAGAATTTATCACAGGATGTTAAGTTGGATACAGAGGAAGAGGACAATAGATGTGGCCGTGACAAGGGCCAAGATAGCGCCTGGTCATCTAGCTAGGCCAAACAGCCCAACCTCTCCACAAGTCCTTGGGAATTCAATTAGCTGATCATAATAGGCTACTTGTGAGAGAGGCTATTTTCGGGAACTTCAGTTCCCAAATCCAAAATTACTTTAGGGATCTAAATATAGTTGCTCTAAATATAGCTAAAACACTGACTTATAAATTTAACAATAGAACTTTAAATCCCTTAGGGACTGAGAAAATACACAAGATCTCACTTCCACCTATAACTTCCTAACTTTTAAAAGAAAAAAAGTATCTGATAGCCTTAAGGAAAAAAAAGTCGGTGTAATTTCAAAAAAGTAATTTTTTCTCAGAATGTCACTTATTATCCTAACATTTCCTATTGTAAGAACCAAAATTAACACATAAATATATCTCTGGCCCATGTTACAAAAGAATTTACCTCACTCACTTTTGTCTTTAGCCTGTCAGCCCTAATATTACCCATTCACATATGAAATAGCCACCATGACACTATCAGTTTAAACTTTTAATTTATCCCTGATTCAAAGTAGATTACATTTCAATAGTTATATCAGCACTTTCTATCACATGTTAAGAGTTTTTCATATCATATATACCCTCTGATCCAAATATTAACCAGTTCTTCAGACATTTACATATATTCCCCATCTCTATAGTAATACTAGCTCCTGCCAACAATTTCAACTTTTTGTAAATGCTGAGCTATTATATCATTCTTATTAGTTGATAGGATTAAGCATGCCAACAGCAGTTCTTCAAGCAAAATTGCACAACTATTAAAAATATCATATTTTACACATGATTGGATAATTTTTATCAGATAATTTTTTCTTTTTTTCCTTTTTATGTATTTTTTTTTTTTACTTATTTATTTATTTTGAGACAGGATCTCACTTTGTAGTCCAGGCCGGTTCTGAACTCACTATGGAACCCAGGCTGGCCTTGGATTGACAGCAAACCTGTCTCAGCCTCCCGATGCTGGGATTATAGGCGTGCGCCACCGTGCCCAGTTTATGTGGTGCTGGGAAATCAAACTCAGGTACTCAGTGCTTGTCTTAGTGCTTGCTAGGCAAGCACTTTAAGAGCTGAGCCATTCCTCTAGCCGCCCCCCTCTTTCTTGAGATAGGGTATCTCTCTTTCTAGTTCATGCTGGTCCTGAACTCACTATGTAGTAGTCCAGGCTGGCTTCAAACACACAGCGATCCTCCTGCCTCAGCTTCCCAAATGCAGACATTACAGGCGTGCACTTCCATGCCTGAGTACGTGGTGCTGGGAAAACAAATTCAGGGCCTTGGGCTTGCTAGGCAAGCACTCTAACCACTAAAGTATGCCCTCACATGATTTTTAATGTACCTAAATATGTGCAAATTTAAAACATTTATATTCAACTACAAACCTGATCTAATAATTGGACTATGAGTAGCAGCAACTGTTAGTAAATCAGCCCAATTTGGCCTCCTTTCATGCCAGCTCTCCACTACAGAAGAATTAGTCCAGCCCTATAGTACAAGCAGGCATGTTTCTATTAATCTACTTATATCTGTTAGTACAGTAAAAGACTCTAAACATAAACAATATACACAGATACTATTACCACATTACATAGTTGTAGCTATCTGTGCTTTAATGGAATGACATTTCTAAAAATTACATTTTCTACCTCAAATCAATTAAAATTAATAGTTACTATTGGTATTAATCACCCACACCTGGAATTTCTCCATATCTGCAGATGGATAATTTTTAAAGTTGCATGATTTGTATGCTCAGTATCTATTATCCACAACATTAATGACAAATAAGATATTTGAAAAAACAGGTATATTTAAGACCATACCATTTACCCCTTCCTCTAAAATACTGGAAATCTGATACTTACAGGTAGACCCTTCCTTCCAGACTTACAGAAGTTTAATCGCTGAATCCACACCCAACATCAGTGCCTGGCCCTGTTAGTCACCCTTGCAGCCTCTCCCTGCACAGCGGCCTGTAGCGCTTCCCACTCCATCCTTTGCCCTTTTAGCACAAGCCTGATTTCTAGCTTAGGTAACATTAGCAAAAGTGACTCTCTCCAGATAAATTCAACCACATGTCCTGAATGAAATTGAGAGCATTTTCGCTGGAGTTTTCATTTCCAATTGTACTCCTATGAACGTTCCTCAATTAACTAGGCCGTTATACCTAAAAATAGGAAGTGTGTCATAGCTCTGTAGGCTGTGCTGCAGCGAGAGAACTAAATTTGACTACTCAGGATCTTTAAATTCGTCTCACACATCTCTAAATTCTCAAGTCTCTTAATTTTCCCCCCAGAATTATTCATCATTTATTGTCATTCATTGAATTACCAGCAAGACAAGACAACCTCCACTCTTCTAGACCTAATCTAATTAGAAAAAGTAGTTGCCCAAAATGTCTTCCACTTCCAAATAATAACGAATAACCTTCTGATCAAAAGGGATTAAGCTTTATTCCTTCTTTTATTCTTACTTCTGATTATAATACCAGTCATTTAATCAACATGAGCAGTGTCAATTAAAATAAAATACAAAGATCAGGGCTTATTTATTGACTCAGGTGACACAACTGAAGAAATGCAGACAGGGAGACAATGCCATGGTTTAATTCTTCCTCTTATTAGGAAAGACCTACATCATAGGGAATATCCTTATGTTTAAAACTCAGTTCTAGAAGAGTATACTAGGTAAAAAGATACCTATGAAGATAGTCCCTGGCTTTTAGAGATTTGACTGTCTGGCAAATCTCAGTCTGTAGATAAAAGTCACACTTGGATCTCCGTCAATCTTAAACAACAAAAGAATTCTTTCATTTTTAAAACAATGGCATAAAATTATATCCTTGGCAGAAAGCTGCGTACTAAATCCAGGTTGTACAGAGTTGACATGTTCTGTTGGATGCACTTGTACTGGAATAGCTGATAAAGAGCTAGCTCTTGAACTTTTAAGAAGTGATAAAAAAAAAAAATCACCAGCCTCTCTCAGTCTGGACTTACTTTCTGCTTACTACTGGGGTCCATGCTTTCTTCAGAGACATCAAGATGTTGAACATTAAAAGACTTGAAAAGTCACTTGTGAGAGAACAGAGAGACACGTAGATGTAGCTGTCCAGGGAAATGGTGATGTTCCATGCTTGGTCCACAGCTGCGTCTAGTCAAAACCACTTTGCCCTGCCCATGGCCTCTAGGAAGAGACTACTACTCTCCCCTTCAGAGGGCTGAAGATAGCAGAAGACAGCAGTCAACCAACCCAGACAGATTCTCACTCACTGCTCTGTGCTTCCCTCACCGAATCCTGTTGATGTTTTATTCATAAACATCTTCAATCATTCTCCCTTTCTCCAACTCTTTAGCTACATTATCAGATCAACTTTCCAGATTTGAGATGGACCATATCAAGCCTGCTTGAAGCTTAATTTAATAATAATAATTTTTTAAAGTCTGGGAACATACAGCTAGGGTAGAGGAGAATTCGCACACAAGCCGAGGTCCCTGAGTGCTCATTTGCATCCCGTTCTGGGCTCCTTCCTCTCTATTCTCGGGCTCTCGCTCCAACTTTTCCAAACATGGACGGTACATTTGTGGGAAATTCACAGCTTTATTTTACCAACGTTTATTTATTTGCTTACTTACTTATTGTGGCATGTGCTGGATGAAATCCAGGGAGCCCTGAACTACGTGGCCAGTCCTTTTTATTTTATTATTTATTTTTGAGATGGGGTCTTGCTCAATTTCCCAGGCTGGCCTTGGACTTGTGATCCTCCTATCTCAGACTCTGGAGTGGTAGGGCTTCCAAATATGTGCCACCACACCAAATTCCAGCCTGGATTTTTATAGTGTGCCTTCTTGCACTGTTTTATTGCTAGTTTTGCAGCAACTCAAGCAAAGGGTTTTTTAGCAAATTCAAAGCTACTCAAGCTAAATTCAATCATCATTGTCTCCAGTTCTCTCATATAGCATTGGACTTCATCGATCAAGTTCAATTACATTTTTTTTTTCACATGGCAAAATGTATTCAATTTATCACCCTCCCCTGCTACAGCATTTGTCCAGTCTGCACACTAAAATCAGAACGACAGTTCAGGCAAAGATTTGAGCATGTCACTGTCCTGCTTGGAACCCTTCCTTGGCGCCCCACTTTTGGCTGGATGCGTTTGTTCAAGGTCATCTGCATCTTCTGGGTCCCCTGTAGGGCCTATCTCTAGTTCCCTTTCAGCCACTGTTTGCCCGCACCTTGAGAGCTGCTCACCTCACAACAGCCAGGGCGCAGAGAACCATGGGAATAGCCGAGGAGAGAGTGGGGCCTTCCAGAAGCACCCTCCCGTGACACCCCGGTCCTCTCCGCACAGCCCCCCTTAACAGCACATGCAGCTGTCAACCCATCCCTGGACCCACCCACGCATGATCAAAGCTTATTATGAACATGAAGAATCTGCCAGAAAGAATCCCATTAATCTATATGCTCAAGAAAGTTAAAAAAAAAAAAAGCCATTCTAAAGGGGTTACTTCGAAGAAGAAAAGAGGGGCATGGCGTCAGTTTATCTTACGGTGAGGGGCTGCCTCTCTGAGAGATTACTTCCTAGAGACATCAACTTCTCTTCCCTAGTAGTGAACTACAGATAGAACCAAAAGAACACGGCTTCAGGACGACAAACACAGCTGCTGCTGTACATGCTTGTAGTTTGAGGAAAGAAAAGGAAGCACTTCCTTCCGGGACCGCATGCAGCCGGTACAAAGCTCCCCTTCTGTTACTAACTTATAAGCAAACCCCAAGTAAGCTGTACATATGGAAATTTAATGTAAATATATTACAAACAGACCAATTATATACAAATGTGCACATAATCTGAACAGCAGTTAAAATGCATTCCGTAATTTGATCCAGTTGGAAGTCCACAATTTTTAAAATTTTATTTACTTATTTATTTTTATGTCATGCTGCATGCTGGCAACTTGAAGCTAGGGCCTGGGCATTCTAGGGAAGTGCTCTACCCACTGAGCTATGCCCCCAGCCCTATTTTTTTTCTTTTTGGTCAAGTTGCAAAGAGGATAGTTCTATTTTGAACACAAGGACAGAGGGATAAAAGCTTTTGCTAACTGGAATGGGTCCTGAAGAGTGTTGCCATGGAAACCTAAAATTTATATACTAAAAGATTTATGTAGCCAAAAAGACCGAATTATTCCTTGGCTATTTGTGCCTTCTTAACACAGCTTCAAGCTTAACATTTGCTAACGAGTATTTACTGACAAAACCTCATGGGTTTACTCAGTGCTGGGACTCAACTTGTGCTTGGAGATGCCAACAAATTTAAGCACTCTGCCCCCGAAATCTTGAGAGAACAACGAAATAGGAAACAAGGAAAATGAGCATGCCTCACTTTAAATATAGCTTTGCATAAATTTCCCATGGTTATAGTACTCATTGCCATAAAATGTTACATGCTGGACATAGATGTTCTAATATATTTAATAATTAATTAAGATTAAAAGAGATTTTGACACTTGTAAATTGACCTGATGAAGTGGAACCTTAGCAGCCCCTATTTAATACAGTTAACCTGACTCAACATAAATTAAAACAGAACCTCCAAGGATTAGACTTTATCATATAAAACCTCATTAATAAAGGGGTGATTGTGCCGGCTGTTCTTTCATTTGACAGCCTCATTTTATCTCTTCCTAAGTCTGGAAATATTAAGGGATCCTTGTGAAACATGACTACAATATTCATTCTAGGCTCCTCTCCATCAGTCACCCATAACTATTACCTAATGCTGCCAAAATTAGTGACTGTATTCAACTAGCCACTAGTAAACATTTTGTTCCTTTAGTGTTGGCTAACATATTCTATTCTATTCTGTGCTCTGTGTGTGTGTGTGTGTGTGTGTTGTGCTGAGGATGAAACCCAGGGCCTTTGCACTGAGCTACATCCCTAGCTTACATTTTAATTTTCATTTTGAGATGGTATCACTAAACACCCTAGGCTGGGTTAAATCTTGCAATCTTCCTGCCTCAGCCTCCCAGAAAGCTGGGATTACAGGTCTGCATCACCAGACCCAGCCATTGTATGCCTTCCAGTACTCAGCATGGTTTATCGCAATCTCTGAAGGGACACAGGACACCTTTTCCAGACAACCCATGCCATACGTCACCATCTCTGTTATTACACACCGACTTTGAAGATGAGATCTTAAGAACATGGGTGTGATGTCAAATTGATAACATCTTCCCAGGAGATTCATTTAACTCACTAAGTACATGTAAGTCTAATATCTTTGATGAATTTGGGGGTTCTGGTGGCAACATATTTCTCATTTACTGAGTTGGCTTAAATATGAAAATCAACAGGTGTTTCATGTGGTGCCTTCAATATAACTCCTTCAGCTGGGCCTAGGAGCGCAGACCTATGGGAGACTAAGGCAGGAGAATCAGCAGTTTTGGCCCAGACTAGGCAGCTTAGCATCTTGGTGAAGCTCTGTCTTAAAATCAAAAATAAAAATGGGCTGATGGTCTGGGGATATAGCTCAGTGCGAAGGCTTTGGGATTAAACACCAGTAAACTATATATATATATATTTTTTTTTCATGCCAAATTTTAAAATAAAAGCCTGGGCTTGGGGACAGAGCTCAGGGGTTAGAGAGTTTGCCTAACAAGTGCAAATCCCGTGTTCGATTTCACAGCACCACACAAGCTAGGCTTAATGGTGCACATTTGTAATCCCAGCACTTGGGAAGCTGAGGCAGAAGTTATTATCCAAAAAATAAAATAAAATAAAATAAAAACCCACTGTAGATAGAAGCCTTGGTGACCTCCTATGCCTTTACAGTCTCTCAATAAGTGATACCCAACATTTTTGGCACGAGGGACCAATTTTTTTCTTTGAGACAGAGTCTTGCTCTGTAGTCTAGGATGGTTCTGATTCTGAACTCACTATGTGTCCCAGGATAGCCTCAAACTCACAGCGAATCCTTCTGCCTCAGCCTCCCAAGTGCTAGGATTACAGGGATGCACCACCACACCCAGCTGGGGAATCAAACCCAGAGCCTTCGGCTTGCTAGGCAGGCACTCTAAGCACTGTGCTATACTCCAGCCCCGGGGACCAGCTGTGTGGAAGACAATTTGGTGGAGGAGATTTGGGGATGATTCAAGAGCACTGCACATATGATGTACCTTATTATTAATTTATGCATTATGGTGAGTTGTACAATTATTTCATATATTACAATGTAGTTACAATCACCATTTATGACAGCCGTTCACTGGTCTAGGGCTTCTGATACATGAAATTACTACCCCCTTTGCTCTCATATGACCCAGAATTAAAACAAACAAATGATAAACTACTTAACAAGCAGAATAGACAAAACAGAGGCTTTCTGTAGATCCTAGACATGTGACTCTCATACCTAGCTGTCCATTATGCATGGGGGTCATGGAAAATGTAGTTACGGAAGCCTCCTAACTCAAGGTGGAGTCAGACTTGAGCTCTCACATATATTCCACCTGCTGGGGGTGGTGGTGCTGGCTTTCTCTCGGTTGGAAGGATGTGACCCCTCCCCAGGCCCTCGGACTCCCTGGAAGGCCCTTGAGACTAACAGAGGAAATGGTAATGGGAGATGGTGGATGAGGCAAATGTGTTGTTCACCACGGCATGTTGGAGCTTGGTGTAATACGCGTTCCAGCCTTAGCCAAGATGTCCTTGACGAAGAGTGGGACCCAACCCCTGTCCAGCTTCAGGCGGTCGTCCCAGCTCGACATGCTGTGGTCAACAAAGGCTTCCAAATCTTTGCCCTTATTACAGACTTGGGGGTTGTTGTTGAAAAGTTGTCTTTTACAAAGTATTGAGAAAGGAGAAAGGGAAGAAGGAAGGAGAAAGAGAAAGAGGAAGCCTTTATGCCCAGTGTGGGATTTTCCACATGTGCTGTCATGTAGGCATTCAAAAGTTTTAGATTTTGGTGTGCTTCCGGTTTCAGATTTTCAAATTCTGAATGGCTCACCTGTATTTATTTGATTTCTTGATTAGTTACCTTGATTGCTTTTACATTTCCAGTAGCTTATCTTATTCGTAAGTACCTAGAAGTTTTCAGTAGTGGATGCTTTAATGATTAAATGAATGAAAAATAATCAGTTATCTAAAAAGGAAGCCAGCTGTGACAGGGGGTGAGGTGACGGGGCCTGCGGAACAGAGCTTTTTGAAAGGGGTATTTGGTTTAGTGTTCTAATTAGGTGCTTGAATCCTTGAGCAATAGCCATGATTTTGATCTTTCTTTTCTTATTAAGATGTCGTAATATGAAGAAGAGGTCGTTTAATATGTTTCTTGATTGACCCAATAAATACTTTTTAATTCTTAATACTTAGCACACTGTTTGGCACATGGTGGGCTGCCAGTAAACATTTATGGAGTAAATCAGCTCACTTAAAAATAGAAGCTAGTTTTCCACTTCTTATTTCAAGTAATTCTGTACACAAAGTAATAAACTCCTAAGGTTGGACTCATTTCATTTCCATCACTTCTCCTGGAGCGTTCCAGTTAAGACAAGAGGGCAGGGGAGGTGACGTGACTGGCCTGGGTGCAGACATTCTGCTAATGGACTTTCACCCTCCGTATGCAGCCTGCTGCTCTGTTCATGGGCTATTTGACCAACTCTTTTTCTAAGCGACCAATAAAATTAATTTAAGTAACGTCACAAATATTTAATGAACTACCATGTTCCAAATACGGTGCTAGGTGCCAGGGACAGAAAGAGGAATAAGACACTGTTTCTGTCCCCGAGAAAGCCTTAATCTCTTGTTGGGAACAGTTACAAGCACTGTAAAACATCCAGATGTGGTAAAGCAAGTAGTTCATGAAATGCTCTAGAAAAACCCTTGGTGGAGAAAAAGATCAGGCTCGCAGCTTCTGCAGGCTCTGAGAGGAACACATCTACGTCAGAATCTGTGCTACCTTTGCCATTTATAAAGGCCACAGCTGTGGACACAAAGTAGAGTACAGAGGGTGGGTCTCTGGCACCAGAGAACTCAGGAGTAACAAGCAAATATTTTCATGTATTAGCTCATTTAATCCTAAAATAAGTGATTCTATTACTATACCCATTTTACAGGAGAAATCAAGGCTTCCAAAATTTATGATGCATTTGTGGAAAGCTCTTCTTTGTACCTTGGAGAAAAATTAGGACTGGGTGTGCTGCCAGGTGACCTGAAGGTAGAAGGCCTTGAGATTGGGAAACACTCATGGAATACGACGACGCCTGGACCCAGACATGCCATGGGGCCTTGGCCATGGGAGCCCTGAGGCCCAAGTACCTGAACATCAGGAGATTTGCACCGCCTGCGGCCGCTTTCCCCGCCCAGCCACCCAGGGTTGAAGCAGAGCTGGGAAGGAGGAGTGTCAGGGTGGGGAGGACAGGAAAGGAGCCAAGGGGATCAGAGCTGGCCTGGCCTGCAGGCGACAAGAGGGGCCCTGGAGTGGTTGGAGGGCGGAAGGAGGGAGCAAAGAGAGGTGTAGGGCAGGGAGAAGGACCTAGACCCACAACTACAGGGAGAAAGGATCTGGTGAGTCTAAGGGAGGAGGAAAGCGGGCGGGGGCCCAAGGGGGATGGGGCTGGGGGTGCGCGGGCTGAGCTGCAGAACCAGACCCAGCCTGGGAAAGCCAAGAGCTTGGTCTGAAAAACTTACGTAAAGGCGGAAGAGGGGCCAGAGCTTAGGTGTGTTTGCTTAAAGATTTCAGGACCTGCTGGTCCCAGTTCAGGCCCTGCTGCTGTGTGAGCTGTCCCTTCGCTGCTTCTCTGTGGCCTTTGTTCTTTGAGGTTTGTTGAACAATTCAGGCCCACAGGTGTCCACTGTTTTGAGCAAACTTTGCGGCCAAAAGTACACAGATGGAAAGAAATCAGTGTTGATTCTTAAAACTACCAGTCTTTGCAAAGGTCTTTTTCGGAGCCAGGTGACTGAAGTTTGACCTAATCCCGGGGCTCTAAGCTGAGGGGATTTCTGCTTAACCCCGTGGCACCAAACTCAGGTTCACACCAGTCAAGGGAAATTTGATTCCTTCCTGTTCTTTCCTCCGCCTCTTTCCCTTCCCCTTTCTCCCCTTCCTCTCTCCCTCCATTTCCCCCTCCTTCCATCCATCATTCCCACTTCTCTCACCTTCCCTTCTTTTGCACTCTTTTTTCTTTAGCCCCTACCCCCACCCCCTCCAAGATAAAAGCGTAATTGTAGTTCTGAATTAATTCGTTCCCTCTGTCCTCTGACATTTCTCAAGTTCCAGGATTTGAGAGGCTGCAGGATGTTGTGAAGACGAGCACATGACTTGAAAATATTTTGTTTTTAAGAACATCTTTTCTCTTTTCTTTTGATTTCATTTTTATCAAATGCCTCTCTTGGTGTGGGGCCTCAAGGACCTGCAAGTTCTCTGCGGGGAGTCTCCTTGCTGGAGGAACCCCAACACCTACAGATGTGGCCTCCCTCGCACAAGGATGGAATCGAGTTTGCCCTGCCAAGGGCGCCCCCGTGTGTCTCAAGTGGATATTAACTCTGTTGAAAACAGGTCAATTCTTTGGGAATGGAAGAAGTCCTCAGGATCAGAACTACTGTTTTTTGGTTTTGGTTTTTTTTCTTTTTTCTTTTCCCCACACATTTGCCTCTCCATCAGAGTAGGAACAGCTTCCAGTTGTTCTCAGGCCAACGTGGGCAGAGAGATTTATTGACTCCCGATTTGAAAGGAACAAACTCCTGCCTGAGAAGCAGCTTTGGGTACAACTACTGCACAGTTCCCAGGCTGTTCTTGGCCTGTGAGTGAGAAAGAGGGAGAGAGATGTAGGTGGGTTGGCGACCCCGCCGGTGCCAGGCACGTCCCACACGTTGTAAAGTCTGTCCCAAATTAAGTAGGAATTGCCATCATTATTTTGTAAAGAGGAAGCATTTTCAGAGCCCCAAGATTGCAAAACCACAGAGCCAGACTCTCCTTGCCACTAGGTAACTCCAGAGACCACACACTCGGCATACTTGAGACCTCAGGCGACAGCAGGGTCCCTTTCTCCCCAGAGAGATGACACTCCAGGGACAGGTGTGCCTGTCTCGCAGCCCATCCCTCCACCTGGTGACAGACACATCTCAGTCAAGTCAGTGTGGCAGTCTGACCTCATCGACAGGAGAATCCTACGAGATTTTTAACTTTTGCTGGCAATTTGTTCATAGAATAAGGCGAGGCTGAGGGAGATGAAGCCACTTGCTTCGAGTGATAATGATCAGCCAATGGAGCTTTCTAACGCCTAGTGATGTAAAATCCAGTAGGGTTCTCACATCAAATTGTCTGACATCGATGTCTCTAGGTTGGTTTTTTAGAAATTTGTTAAATGAAAATACCGGTATCTCTGACGTCTTCCTGATGCTCTGGCAAGAGTATGCCAGGGGCACAGAGAGGTGTGACCACCAGCCTTTGACCACACTGCCCTGCCTAAGCCTGGGGTGTGGGCACTGCGCCCTTGCACTGCGGGCCAGGAATGTGCTTCTTGGCCCCACCTTGCCCCTTTGCTTACCTTGACTCCCATTGTCCCTTGAATATGGATATCCCTTTCTACGCAGGTCAAGACCAACTCTCCCCAGGCTCTGAGGATGGTTATACAGCTCTGGCTTGGTTAGTCAAAGTGAGCAGCACATAAACAGGGTCATGGTCTAAACTCGGCCAGTGTTAAACAGCTCCAGATTTTGCTCCTTTCAGAGGTAACTGGGTTTTCTATTGTGTTGCTATGGGCTAAATATTTGTGACATTCTTATACCAAGCCCGAATTCAATTAGGTGGAAGCCCTAACCGCTACTGTGACTGGGTTTAGAGATGGGGCTCACTATGGTCTGGAAATAGTTTCCATGTCCCCTGAGCCTCTGGAAGTTGAAATTTAATCATCTCCTCTGTGAGGTATTACGATGGTAGAGACTTAATTCAGACTATGGTGTTAGAGGTAGCACCTTCAGGAAGTGATTAACATTCTGCCGAATTTATGAGAAAAGGGAGAGAACAGATGGGCGGACACACAGACATGCTTGCTCCCCTGTCTCTTCCATAGGACACTCTGTGTCACCTCTGTACTCTGCCAGCAAGACTATAAATGCTGAGTCCCTTAGCCCTTCCAGAAGCATGAGCCCAGTTGAATCCCTTGTCTTGGTAAAGCAGCCCATCTCAAGCACTTTGTTATAGTTTTGAGAAATGGGTGGATATTAAAAGAGTTCACAAGGAAAGGGCCAGTCGCCATCTGTTAGTATTCTTGTAAGAAGAGGAACACGAACCAGAATTCCTTTTTTCCTGTTTATGTAGACATTGAAGGAAGATTGTATGGGGACATAGGAGATGGGTCACTGTGTCAAGAAGAAAGTTCTCACCAGAAACCAAACTCTTCTAGCCCTTTGACCTTGAATTTGCTAGCCTCTGGGACCTTCAGAAATAAGTTTCTGTGGTTTAAGTCATCCAACCTGTGGAATTTTGTTATAGTAACCTGAACTGAATATGGAGGTAAAAGATTGGCTGAGACACACTAGACATCATCTCTGCCACCAAATGAGGAAGCACATAGGAGGGCTGATAAATTCTCCTTTCCAGGACCTTTCCCTCTGTGGAATTTGACGAAAGTATATCTTTCCCTAAAGATTTGTGCCTCCTCTATTTGCCTATAATTCCAGCGATTCTTAAGAATCCCCCTGCCTTGTGATTATCCCCACCCATATGTTGTGTGATGTTAAGGCTCACTGTAAGCACTTTTCCCCTACCTCACGGTACCCTTCCTTTTCCTCCAGTAAATAAGGAAAGATAACTCTGCTGATGACTGGACAGCCAATCACCTCCTCCTCGTCTTAGTTATTTTTTTTTTTTGTCACTGTGACTCAATATTTAACATCCAGAAATTTAGGGAGGAGGGAGGAAAGATTTGTTTAACTCACAGTTTCAGAAAGTCACAGGCCATTCATGAATGGATGGCTGGGAAATGGTGAAATCACACGGCGGGGCCACAGATGGAGCCAGTGCTCGAGAGACAGAGATCCTCATAGCAGCATGACAGAACCAAGACAAGTCTGGGAGAAAGGGCAGAGCAGCACACACCCCTCCAGCAAAAGTCCCAAGTATCCACCCCTTACAGGCAGGCCCCGTGTCCAAATACTACACAGTATCCATAGGGACATGAAGCTTTTGGGGGACACTCTAGAGCAAAACCATGACACCTTGTAGCTGTAGTGAAGCTGTTTAGTCACTGGGGAGATCTCCAAGAAAAGAAACTCAGAGTTACCCCACATATTTGATACCATTGTCCTGAAAGATGGTAGGTCTTTGCTCCATTTTGAGTTAATTTTTGTATATGGTGTAAGAGTCTAGGTTCATTCTTTTGCATGTGACTATTTGATCCTCACAGCACCATTTGTTGAAAATCCTATTCTTTAAGCATAGAATTTTATAAACATATATTGGAACTTCTTTCTTTAAGGTTTAAATAATGAACCCAAACCTCAACTCAATAAATGGTTCTTGGTGACCTGAAAGTCAGATCTTCTAATTGCATGCAGTTCCTAGGGTGCCTGCTAGGGAGTCAGTACAGGATAGGGAGATGTTGCCCCCTCCCCCCAATAAGTTCTCAGATAATGAGTTGTGACAGAAGGAGGAACACTGTCAGTTAAAGTTTAATGTCTACTCTAAGGAAAAATGAATACTTGTCAACTGGAGAATCTTTTTTGAAAATCTTTATTGTAAATAGTATGTAAGAAAACAAACTTTACTCACACTAGCCCCTTATGAACTGTTTGTGGGAGATAGTTTCTACTATCTTGGAAAACTTTTAACTTTATATACTGCAAGTGTAACAGCTAATAAACCCAATTTGGCAGTGCGCTTTTTTAATAAACACAATTATAATGAAAGCTGAGTCAAAGGAAATTCAGTACAGTATGTGCTGTACTTGGCATGTTTCTAAACACAAGAATTAAAGCCAGGGAAGGAGGTCCAGTACTTGGCTTGAGTGTTGAAAAATTTCCTTTTAATTAGTCTCTGCTGTAGGCAATCACACTTTTATTTAAAAACTGTTTCAGCCATATTTTCATAGTTCAGTAGGACTATGACAAATGTAATTGCATGTGCTCGTAATGTCTGTTAACTTAAAGGAAGAATGGTTACAAAATTCTCAATCTTGTACTGCTTTAATCAAATTTCAGTAGCTACACTTCAATGAACACATTTACTTCCTGACTCCTGTGCCCATGATGAACAGAGATGGGCAGAAAACAGGCGTTGTCAACAGAACTGTGTCTGGTGGTTGCCAGGTCTCCCATGAAGGGCAGGGCTTGCTGCTGGCATGTCAGTCTCTTGTGGTTCACTAAAGAAGAGGTGGTGATAGGGGTGGAGGGCCATATGCTATTTATAATCATTTGTACTAAGAGAGGCTTAAATCATTCATTTCATTAGAGGCCTCACTCAACTACAACTGCAACCGACAACATTTGGTACTAATTCCACATTTATTTGAGAGCTAAAAAGCATGTTCAAGATTGTAGATAGGGCCAGTGCCAGCACTTCCTGCGGATACCGGCCAGGGCCTCCAGGTTCGCCATTTTCACTCCCTGTAAACTGAGCCCATGTCTCACTGCACACCTCCTTCACCCACTGCAGACTGAGCCCGGGTATCCCAACACACTGCCACCACGGCTCCCTGCAATGTGGGGCCTTATCTCTTCTTCCACCACCAACGCTTACTGTGGAGGGAGGCATAGTTCATCTGGCACCATTATTTTTCACCAAGGAGCTAGACCCAAGTGTCACCCCCAGCTGCCAGTCAGGGTGCTGCAAACTTGGGCTGGTGTCTCCCTGACCACAGCTATGGGTAGGCACCGCCTCCAGTGCCAGTGCTCACCATGGATATAGGCAAGTGCCTCCAGACCTGCTATCTTCCCTCCCTGTGGACAAAGCCCAGGTCTTACAGTCCACTGCCTTCACCTACTGTGGACTGATCCCAGCTGCACAACAGGGGCACCCAGATACCATGCCTAGACTCTCACCTACACCTCAAAGCCAATGCAACGGAGCCTACTTGGTACCCATATCTGCTGCACGCCAGAGGCGTCCAGATAGCTGTGTCCTTACCCTTGCCTGTACCTCAGAGACCACATGAGTGGGCCTAATCACCACCAGTCACTGGAGGCACCCAGCAGCATTTACTCTCTGCATGACGTGCCAGAGGTGAGAGGGTACCAAGCCTGACAGCTTGAACAACAGAAAAACTTCTTTAAAAAAAGACCTAGTAGCAACTACCAAGCAGGAAACAATGAATTAGTTGACCTACAACAAGGAATCCCACCTCAGTGACACAGACAGTGTAATATACACCCATAAAACAACACTCTTCACTACCGAAAAATAGAGATTGCTGTAAGACTAACCATAGGAAGCCAAAGGAATAGTCAACAGCAAGATGAGAAAACGTAGAAGCAAGATGCCACAGAAACCCTTCAGCCCACCAAGGGAGACTCAGATAGAACCAGAGGAAGACCCAAAATTTCTAAATTTCAAAACAAAAATCATTAGCCTACTGGAACAACATGAGTCTGACTCTGTCTTAGTTACTTTTTCATTGCTGTGACTCAATATCCGACACCCACAAATTTAGGAAAGGTTTATCTTAACTCACTGTTTCAGATGGTCACAGTCCATTCAGGGGCGGCCAGCAGCAATCAAAGCACAGGACAGAGGCAGAGGTGGAGGCAGCTTCTCAGGACGGCACAACAGGAAGACAAGCTGAGGCTAGTTGAGACTAGTCCTAGTCCTCCAGGAAGGCAGGTGCAGCTTATATATCCTTTCAAGTCTCCGCCCAGTAATTAGTCCCCCCCTGCATCCAGGTGTGGCCACTACACTGTTAATCCTAACTCACACGCGTTTAGTCTTAACTGTAATCAACCCCTCCAGGCTAGACCCCAATCCACCAACATCACATGGTTCCATAGACAATCCATAACATTAAAATACATGAGACTTTTGGGGGACACTCCAGATCCGAACCACAACAGACTCAGACAACAAACTTCACAAAATGCTTAAAGAATACATGACAGACTCAGAAAACAATTTATGCAGAATACTCAAAGAATTCAAAAAAGATTTAACAAGAGAACTTAAGGAAGACACAAATGCAAAACTAGCAGAACTACAGAAGTAAATACAGGACATGAATGAAAGGTTCACCAAAGAATTCCAAAAATATGAAGAGATGAAAGAAGAACATTGAGAGATGAAAATTTTCATTGAAAGCACAGAGAACAGAATGATACAAAATGAATAGGAAATTTCAAATCTGGAGGGCAAGAATCTAAGTATAGACCAAACTGTTAACAACAATGAAATAATTCAACGTCAACAAGGAAATGGAATGCTAAAGATTATAGAAGACTCAAAGAAACTTAATCTCAAAATAGCAGTTTATACAAGAAAAAAATGGAAATCCATACTAAAGGTCTAAAAAATCTATTTGCTGAAGTCATAAGAGAAAACTTCCCACACATAGAAAATGAAATCGACACACGAGTGATGGAGGCCTGCCATACACCCACTACATATGACCAAAACAGAAGTTCTTCTAGACATAACAAAACTTACATAAATACAAAGCAAAGAGAGAGTTCTAAAAGCTGTAAGAGGAAAAAAGTGACATATCAAGCAAGGCAAACCTGTCAGAATAACAGGCTTCTCAACACAAATCCTAAAAGCCAGGAGAGCGTGGAATGAAGTTCTCAAAGCTTCACAACATAGTAACTATGAACCAGGACTCTTATACCCAGAAAAAATTACATTTAAAGTAAACAATGAAATAAAAACCTTCCACAAAAAGAAATCTTGAAGAAATTTATGACAACCAAACCAGCACTACAAAAAATTCTCAAAGGTCTGCTGGGTAGGGAAACAGGAAACAACCATGACAAAGAGCATAGTGGCAGGTTTATCCTTCATAGGGAGAATATTTAAAATATAAGTAAACAAAATAGTGGAATATCTACAGGATTACAAAATGGGAGGATTTAAGAAACACGTATCAATCATAACCCTACATGCTAACAGCCTCAACTCATTAATCAAAAGGCATAGATTGGCTAACTGGATTTAAAAAGTACAATTCAACCATATGTTGCTAACAAGAGACACATTTCAAGCATGAAGATAAACACAGAATCAAAATTAAAGGCTGGAGTACTATATTCCACTCAACTGGGACAAAAAATAAAAAAGCAGCAGCCACTGCCCATCCTGGCTGCTGTGGACAGCACCTGCCTGTTATCCCACAGCTATGCCTGATTGCCCTCATGCTGTCTGTCAGTCAAATCAGATGATGCCCGTGCAGACCTTGGCAGAGGTAGCTGGTTGCTGGACTCTCCTGTCTCTTACTTGTGAACTCATTCCTTGGAAACTGAAATAAACTCTAATTTTTTTTGGGGGGGTGGGGGGAAGCCAGGATAGTGATCCTCTTTGCTGACAAAGTGGACTCTAAGCCAAAACTGGTTAAAAAAGGCAAAGAAAGTCACTTTGTTCTTGTAAAGGGAACAATAGGAACTGACAATCATAAACATTTATGCCCTGAACAATGGTGCACCCACCTACATAAAACAAAAGGTACTGGACTTCAAAAAGCTCTTGTCCAATGCTGTAACAGTGGGAGACTTTAACACCCCTCTATCCCAAGAAGAAAGGAAAACTGGACACAAAATCAACAAAGACATAGTAGACCTGAACTTCATAGAAGAAATGGATCTGAGAGACATAGACAGAATTTCTAATCTAACAAAAACAGAAGACACATTTTTCTCAGCTGCTTATGGAACATTCCCCAAAGTAGACCACATTCTAGGCCACAAAACAAGCTTAAACAGATGTAAGAAAACTGATATATCACCAAGAGCAAAAGAAATTATCCCCAGTATTAACGAATGGGATCTTGTCAAACTAAAAAGTTTCTGCACAACAAAGGAAACTATCAACATTGTTAAAAGAGATCCAACAGACTGTGAAAAAAATACTTACCACCAACATCTCAGATAAGAAGCTTATAACTAGAATATACAGGGAGCTAAAGAAAAGTAAGCCCACCAAAATAAAGGATCCTATTGAAAAGTGGGCAAATGAAGAGACAGTTCACTTAGGAAGAAACGCAAAAGGCCAATAGATACATGAAAAGATGTTCAACATCTCTAGCCATAAGAGAGATGCAAATAAAAACAACACTAAGATACCATCTCACCCCAGAGAGAATGGCCTATATCAACAATTCAAATAGCAATCAGTGCTGGCTTGGCTGCAGGGAGAAAGGAACCCTCTTGCACTGCTGGTGGGAATGTAAATTTGTACAACCCGTTTGGAAAGCAGTATGGAGAGCTCTTAAAAGACTAGAAATAAATATCCCCTTTGATCCAGTGACACCCCTCCTGAGAATATATCCAAAAGAGGTCAAAACAACACACAACAGAGATATATGTATACCCATGTTCATAGCAGCACAACTAACAATAGCAAAAATATGGAAGGCACCAAAATACCCATCAACAGACCAGTGGATACACAAAATGTGGCATTTAAACACAATGGAATACTATGCATCAATTAAGTCCAATAGCGTGGAGGCTTTTGCAGGCAAATGGAAGAAACTAGAGAACATCATGCTTAGTGAAGTAAGTCAGAAGCAGAAGGTGAAACATCGAATGGTCTCTCTGATATGAGAGACCCAGATCACAACACCCATGGGACCTAAGATGAAAGACAAAGTGAAAGAGGGGAGTAGGGTGAGGGAGGAGGGAGGGAGGGGTGGGTAGGGAGAGGGACAAAAGGAGAGTGGGAAAGCCCTTGTCACCTTGACAAGATAAGTATGTGCACAAAATGCTCAACTTCATTGTAAACCTTAGGTTTTGCACATATACATATCAATAAAATATGGGGAAAAAAGAAAACTGATATAATTCCATGTACCTTGTCAGATCATAGCAGAATAAAACTAGAAATCAAGTACAACATAATCAAAAGATACAATTCAAACCATTGGAGACTGAGCAACATTCTTCTAAATAAACACTGGTTTACAGAAAAAATAAGAAATACAAACATTCACAGAGACAAACAACAATGGCAGCATATCAAAATGCAACCTCTGGGACACAATGAAGGCAGTGTTAAGAGGAAAATTTATTTCCATAAATGCACATACAAAAAGGACTGAACAAACCCAAATAAATAGTTCACTTTGCAACTCAAGGTACTAGAAAAGCAAGAACAAGCCAACCCCAAACCTAACAGAAGAAATGAAATTATAACAATCAAAGCACAAATTAATAAAATAGAAACTTAAAAAATGCAAAAAGTAAGTGAAATATAAAAGTAGTTCTTCGTAAAGATAAATAAGATTGATAAACCCCTTGATTAGCTCTCAAAAAAAAAAGGAAAGAGAAAATCTGCATCAATACAATCAGGAACAAAAAAAAGGGCAAAATTACAACAGATAGCAAGGAAATCCAAAGGATAATAAGAAGTTGCTTTGAAAATTTGTGTTCCAATAAATTTACAAATCTAAAAAAATGGTTGATTTTCTGAACATTTATCAATCACCAAAACGGAATTAAGAAGAAATTAAACATCCAAATAGACCAATATCTATCTATGAAATCTAGGAAGTAATAAAAATACTTCCAACCAAGAAGAGCCCAGGTCTTGGTGGACTCCCAGCAGAATTCTATAAAAAATATAGGGAAGATTTAATACCAATGCTCACCAAACTTTTTCAAGAAATCAAAAAGGAAGGAAAATTGCCCAACTCATTTCTTGAAGTAAGCATAACTCTAATTTCAAAACAAACAAAGACCCAACAAAAAAAAAGAAAACTACAGGCCAATATCCCTAATGAATACAGATGCAAAAACACCCAATAAAATCCTTGTCAACAGAATGCAGCAAATCATAAAGAAGATTATACACCATGACCAAGTGAACTTCATCCCAAACATGCAGGGATGGTTCAACACACACAAATCAATAAATTTAATATGCCACATTAACAGATGCAAAGATAAAAATCGTATGATTATCTTAACAGATGCAGAAAAAGCATCCAAAATCTAGCACTCGTTTATGATAAAGATTAAAGAAAATAGGACTAGAAGGATCCTACCTCAACATGATTCAAGCTGTTTATAACAGCTCCTCATCCAATCTAATTCTAAATGGACAAAGACTGAAAGCATCCACAATAAATTCAGGAACAAGACAAGGATGCCCACTGTCACCCTAACTATTTAACATAGTGTTTGAAATTGTGGCACGAGCCATCAGGCAAGACCAAGGAATAAAAAGAATATGCATCAGAAAGGAAGAAGTAAAGATACCCCTATTTGCAGATGACATGATAATCTACATAGAAGACCCAAAAATTCCACCCGAAGACTCTAAGAACTAATAAATAAATTCAGTGAAGTAGCAGGTTATAAAGTCAATACCCACAAAACAATAGCATTTCTATACATCAAAAATAAATTTAAAGAGAAAGAAACCAAGAAAACAACCCCCTTCATAATATCAACAACAAAATACTTAAGAGTAATCCTCACCAGAGAGGTTAAAGACTTGTACGAAGGAAACTACAAACCCCCAAAGATGAAGAGGACTTAGAAAATGGAAAGACATCCCATGTTCCTGGATAGGAAGAACTGATATTGTCAAAATGGCCGTACTCTTGATGCTACTTTACAGATTCAATGCAATACCAATCAAAATAACAACTATATTCTTCACAGAACTAGAAAAAACAACCTTAAAATTTATATGGAACCAGAAAAGACCCAGGATCTCTAAAGCAATTCTGAATAACAAGGGCAAAGCTGGAGAAATCATAATCACAGATTTCGAAAACTACTACACAGCAACAGTGTTTAGATCTACATGGTACGGATATGAGAACAGACAAGAGGACCCGTGGAACAGAATTGAGGACACTGAAACAAAAGCAAACACCCTTAGTCACCTGATCGTTGACAAAGGGGCCAAAACAGTCCAATGGAGAAAAGGTGGCACCTTTAACAAATGGTGCTGGGAAAACTGGATCTCCACATGCAGAAGAATGAAACTAGACTCGTATCTGTCTCCACACACTAAAATCAGATCAAGATGGATCAAAGAACTGGACATCAAAACTGAAACACCTGAGCTTACTTGAAGACAATATAGGTCAAACCCTGGAAAGCATAGGGACTGGAAAGGATTTTCTAAACAGATCACCAACTGCACAAGAAATATCAGCAAGAATCAACAAATGGGACTACATTAAATTAAAAACTTTGCACAGCAAAAGAAACAATCAGCAAGGTGAAGAGACATCTCACAGACAGGGAAAAGATATTCACCAGTATCACTTCAGACAAAGGATAAATGTCTAGAAAAATAGAAGGACCTGGAAACCATGAAACCTCCTAAAATGAATGATCCCATCAATAAGTGGGCAGCTGAAATGAAATTTCTCAGAAATATGAATAGCCAACATGCATATGAAAAAGTATTCTTCATCATTGCCCATCAGAGATATGCAAATAAAAACAACATTGAGGTTTCCCCTCTCTCCAGTTTGAAGGGCCTACATCAAGAACTCAAAACACAAGAATTGTTGGTGAGGATGTGGGACAAGAAAAAAAAGGGGATTCTACAGAGGACAGTGCTACTGGTGAGTAGGGTCCAAAGGCCCAGAACAACTGGGCTCTGTGCCATCTGTGGGGAACCCCTTCCGTCACCAGTGCTGGGAGAAGCACCATTTCAGTAAACATTCACTCTCTGTTATATCTTTTCCCCTCCATCTTTGTCATGTGGAGTTGGAAAAAGAACCAGACTGAAGCTGTGTCTCGGTTTTAACCCTCTTTCTCCTACCACCCATCAAGACTATGAACTCCTTGTTTCCCTAATTATGCTAGAAAATTTCCTTGCTGATAACAGATTCTGAGTTACACTAGAATGAATTCAGTCTATAATAGAATGTACTGCTCTTATGGTTCCCTTACTGTAATGATACTGTGATGTCTCCCACTTAAATATCTCTATTTCTTTTTCCCATTTTATTGATATGTACAAGTGCAGAATTTAAGATTTACAATGAAGTCGAGCATTTTGTACACATACATTTCTATTTCTATTTTGCTTCCAATAATGAAGAAGTTATTTGTTGTTGTCTGCAGAAGCTGAAGCTCTGTGTGCTCCCTAGCAGTTTATTTGGCCACCAAGAAATGTTCATCTGCATAAGAATTGCTACTGTCCTGAGAAATTACCAAGGGCTGAGTCAACGGAGAGAACCTTTAAAATTTTTAAATGTCAGTTTACAAAACTAAGCAACTGCAAATATTTATCCGAGGAACAACACTCCTTGGCACAAGTCCAGAGAAATACATATTAAAACAAAATTAGACTGTGCTCTACAACTAAATTCAGAAATACTTTGGCATGGAAACAATGTATGTTAATGTGTTTGCAGTGAATCTGATTTATTTGTGCCTTGGGAAGCAACACAGCATTAATCAGTATCTACCAACAGTGTCACAGTGGGCACAATTTCACAATGTAAATGTTGGCCCAATAAATAGAGGCATTATGAGATTATAAGATCATAATGCCTCTGTCTGTCTTAAAATCTGAGATTTTTTTCCTAAAGGAAAGAACAGAAAAGGAGTTTAAAAATTTATGCGAAGGTGTAAAGAAGTTATTCTACTGGTGATATTACAGACTTGCTTTCCTGGAAACCTTCCCATGACAAACATCTTAAATTGAGAGACAAAATATAATAAATACAAATTACAATAAATAAATTAGACCCATATGTGTCAACATGATTAAAAATTTTAAAAATGTATAACAAAAGCAGTTATACATATAATTTGATGACATCTAAGAAAAAATCAAATCATAGCTAAAACTACCAACATTTTATTGATGTATGCATTTATAGAAAAGGTACAAAATGAACTCAGCAAGGCTTCAGTTTTAGGAATACAAAGAGTAGATGGGTCAGAAGACGCAGTTGATGATGCACTCCAGGCGGAAGTGAGGCTGAAGAGCTTCTCATATGATGCTGAGGCCTCAGAGAGCCACACCGGCAAAAAGTATCAAAGAGACCCTCTGGCAAAAAGTGTGTTAGCATTTTGCCCCTGTCCTGGGACTTTGTCTGAAGCTGTGATGAAGGGAACTGGACCTCTTGAAGTGCATCTGCCCAAATTCCCAACTCTAGAAGAGTGGGGTAATGGGTTTTTAAACAGAGAAAGGTAAAAGAAAGAAAGAAAGAAAGAAAGAAAGAAAGAAAGAAAGAAAGAAAGAAAGAAAGAGAGAGAGAAAGAAAGAAATAAACTAAGAAACAAAGAAAGAAAGAGAAGAGAAAAGAAAAGAAAAACTGGCTTAGAGACTGAAACTCTTTTACCAAGAATTCATTGTTCTGATTTATGTAGCCCAAACAGCTCTTCCTTTGAACTTAATTTGCAATTAGAACAGTGACATCTGAAGGTACAAAGAAGAAGCAATACTGATCTGATGCTTTATTAAATTCTCATAAATAGCTTTTTTTCAGGAAAACAAAAATACCTAAATTCTTACCATTTATAAGAACTTGCAGAAATAAAGGACAGAGAAATAGAACCACTGGCCTCTTATGAGAGTCTCAGATACACAATATGGAAATTTTGTTACTTTATTGAACAAAAGAAATGACAATCGAGAAAATATCTTCAGGGAACAGAAAACTCTAAGAATTGAACCAAACTGAGGATAGGACGAGAAAGTCAATTAGATGTATTGTTTTTGTTTTACTGGTGCTAGGGTTTAAACCCAGGGCCTCGCAACATGCTAGGCAAGTGCCGCACCACAGAATTGTATGCCCAGCCCCAATCATATTGTGAGGCATTCTGAAATAGAAGAAAAAGGAAGATATGAAACAAAGGTAATATCTGAGAATGTAACACAGATACCAGGTATTAGAAAACATAAAACAGAATGAATAAAAATAAATTCTAGGCATTTAATAGTGAAACTATAGAAAAGGACAAAAAAGAGATTTTTAACAGCAGAAAGGTTGAGGAGCAGGAAGCAGAAGAAGGAAAGAAGAGATTATTTAGAAAGGAAGAATAGCTTGACTGTCAATTTCTCAACAGTAGCAATGAAGTAACTATAACAAAATACAGTGTGTCTAGAGAGAAACAGGTGGTGACCTAGATTTCTTGATGTAACTGAATATCTTTTAAGGATGAAGGTGGAATAAAGACATCTATAGGCAAGCAAAAATCAATTTCTTCACTAGCATTCTCACAAAAAATTCTAAGTTTGTGCTGAAGATAAATTCAGAAAAATGGCATAGATATAAGAATCTGAGAAGAACAAAGTAGATGGTAAATACATAAGCAAAGTTTGATAAGCCTTGGTCACATAAAGCAATGGAATACAGAGTTTAAATAAACAACAAAAATTAAAAATTGGGTAGTTTTCAAACCAGAACAGCAAGACTATACAATAAAACGTGAACACCACTCAAGCGATCTTGAGAGAAGAATAGAGACAAAAAAACCACGCAGAGTAGGAGGAACAAATAGAAAGTACAAAATTATAGTTACCTAGACCTTGTATTGTCCAGCCAAAAGAAAAAGCATGACTATGAAGGTAAATACAATAAAATCACAAGGGCCAAAAAAAGTTG
The DNA here is from genome assembly GCA_004027205.1 of Ctenodactylus gundi. Lineage (NCBI taxonomy): Eukaryota > Metazoa > Chordata > Mammalia > Rodentia > Ctenodactylidae > Ctenodactylus > Ctenodactylus gundi. Next base: position 520,218 of record PVKB01000057.1, on the reverse strand, counting down.
AAAGTAAAAGGATGGAAGAGTGTACAATAGCTAAAGAAAGGGAGACGAGTGTACCTGTATCAATGTCAAATGAAAAACATTTTGAGACATAAAACATTACTAAAAATGGAATTTGCTCTGAGTAATAAAAGATTTAATTTTTATGATATATTCATTTACATGCTTTTACTAACAACAGATAGAAAGGAGACAAAATCATTGTCTCCAAGAGATATATTCACTGCACTGTTTCTTTCAGAATTATAGACACAAGATGGAAACAAGCTATGTACATGCTGTGGTTTGGACTTGGAGTGTCCCCCAAAGCCTCATGTATTTGAATGTAGTAGGATACCTATGGAACCATATCCTGTTAAGAGGTGGGGCCTGGGGCTGGAGGAATGCTTCAGGGGTTAAAGCGCTTGAGCAAGCGCTAAGCCAAGAGCTAAGTACCCGAGTTTGATTCCCCAGCACCACATAAGCTGGGTGTGGTGGCGCACACCTGTAATCCCAGGACTCGTGAGGCTGAGACAGGAGGATTGCCATGAGTCCAAGGCCAGCCTGGGCTCTGAAGTGAATTCAGGACCAGCCTGGACCACAGAGCGAGACCATCTCAAAAAAAGAAAGAAAGAAAGAAAGAAAGAAAGAAAGAAAGAAAGAAAGAAAGAAAGAAAGAAAGAAAGAGGTGGGGCCTGGTTGGAAAAAGTGGAACGCTGGACTTGACCCAAGAGAGGGGAATTACTGGGACAACATCTAGAAGGGCAGTTCCCTCCTTCCTCCTTCTCACTTGGCTGTCTGCCATGCTGTGTAAAGCTTTTCTGGACTCTCACCATGTGTTTACACTGTTGCTGGCTGCCCATGAATGGACTGTATAAGTCCTTCTGAAACTATGAGCTAAAATTTATCTTTATCTTTCCTCCATTGAGTTGTGGATGCTGGGTGTTCTGTCCTAGCAAAGAATAAGAAACTAAGACAGAAATTGGTACCAGAGAAGTGGAGTAGTTGTAGCTTTACCTGAAGATGTGATTTAGAAGCCTTTGCAATGGGTTTGTGAGAGGAGTTTGGAAAGATTTGAAGATACTGGCTAGAGAAGCCTTAGAATGCTGTGAGCTCAGCTTGATGGAAGATTCTGGTGAGAGCTTAGAAGACAAGAATGCTGGTAGAAGTGTGGATTATAAAGGCCAGGCTCAGGAAGTTTCCGGGGGGAATGAGAACTTTACTGGCAATTGGTCTAGAAACTATACACACTACGCTCTGACAAAAAGTGTGTCAGCAGTTTGTCCCTGTCCTGGAACTTTGCCTGAAGATGTGACTAAGGGGACTACTTAATGTGGTGGAGGAAATTTCAAGGCAGCCTAATGTTTACGCCATCACACGGATACTGCTTGTAGCTTTTAGCCAACTCTGGTGAAAAGCAAAAAAAATGGCAGGAAAAAACGATGTAAAAAGTTTGCAGTTTTGAAAAAACAGAAGAGCCTGCAAAGTAGGAGCAGAAGAGCACATAACTATTAAACAGATTAGCATTAAAAAGCAGCCAAGTACTTGCAATCAGGATTATAAAAAGGGTGGCATGAAGACATCTCAAAAATCAGCAAGACTCCACCATTTACTGATTCAAAGGTGGGAAGAGAAACCACCCTGCTCTCAGGGCATCCTGTAGGGTCAAAAGGAAGTGGTTGCTGGAGTCCAACCATCTAAGAACTCAGAGGCCTCAGCAACAACTGTCCACAGGGGCCAGACTGCTGCTCAAGACAGTGGTGGCAGACATTGGTGACATCATATGGTGCTTGTTTCACAGGCATTTAGAGTAAAAGATTTGTGAAGTCATGAAGACTTTCACTCAGATTTCTTAGGAAGCCCTTGGAGGCCAGTCAGTGTGCCTCTGGGAAGGCAATGCATGAAGTTGTGAAGCAGTAGCCTAAGGTGCAGGCGAGAGCTCAAAATTTGGAGATGCCAGAAACATGAACCACCTGCTGAGGAAGGCTATAGGTTATGAGTAGAGCCATCCTAGATGAAGATCTATGGAGACTTCAGATAGAAGCAATGCCGTAGGAATGGGGCCACCCAAGCTCTTTGGAATTCATATCTCCTCACAGCTTACCCTGGGGCCTGGACAGGGTTTACCCGTTGCCCAGGCGGGTTTAGAGCTTGTTTTGATCCAATTGCTTTCTATCCTCCTATTCTTTCCTTTGGAATGGAGATGTTTACTCTGTGCCATTGTGTGTTGGCACTTTTCTTTGAGTTTCACAGAGGTTCACAGCTAAGAGTTCACCCTGAGTCTTAGAGGAGACATTGGACTTGAACTTGTTAGTAGTGCTAGAACAGCTCAAACTTTATCAACCCTTAGGGAGGACTAAATGTAGTTTGCATAAGAAGATGCTCATGAATCTTTTGGAAATCAGGGATGGAATATTATGGTTCAGATCTGAAATGTATCCCAAAATCTCATGTATTTGAATGTAGTGAAATACATATGGAACCACATGTTAAGAGGTAGGGCCTGGTCAAAGGGGAGGAACACTGGGGCTTTACCTGGAAGGGACAGATTACTGGCACATGACCCGGAAGGGTAGTTCTGCCCTTCTTCCTTCACTTGGCTTTCTGTCTGCCATGCTATAAAGAACTTTTCTTCATCTAGACCTCTATCACATACTTCTACTGTTGCTGGCCACCAAAGAAGGTGCTAGACCTTCTGTGTTAGACCTTCTGAAACTGTGAGATAAAATACATCTTTCCTTCCTGAAGTGCCAAGCGTTCTGTCCCAGCAATGAATAAGTAACTAAGACAGTATCCATGGATGAAAAAAAAAATGGATAAATACATTTTGGTACATACAATGAAATATCCTTCACCCACGAGAGAAGAAAATCCCGCTGTGTGTGACAATGTGGATAAAGCTTGAGGGCATTATGTGAAGCGAAACAAAAGAGGCAAAGAAAGATAAATGCCCTATGATTTCTCTTATATGTAGAATCTAAAAATATATCCACTGATAGAAACAGAGGCTGCAGTCTGGGAAGCTGTTAGAATAGACCTTAGGCAACAAGCACTGGCTTACAAACCTTCAGCTATGAAGTAAATAATTTCTATGTACTGTGTGGTCATACAGCTAACAACACTGTACCGTGTGCTTGAGACTTTGGGATGTTCTTACTGCACACACAACACACACCAAGGACAGCGGGTAAGGTGACAGTGCGGCCATCACTACACAGCGTGTACTTACATCAAAATTATCTCGTTGCATACTTTTAAAATGTGACACAGGCACAGCTGACAAATTAATCACTTCCCATTAAAATAAAAAACAGAATTTACTTTATATTTATTTATTGAAAAAGGCTCTCTCGCTGTAGCCCAGGCTGGGCTTGAACACACTATGTTGCAGCCAAGGCCGATCTTGGACTCACAGCAATCCTCCTGCCTCAGCCTCCTACGTGCTGGGATTACAGGCTTGCACCACCATGCCTGGATTTTATGTGATGTTGGAGAACTGAACTTAGGACCTTGCACTAGTTAGGTAAGTGCTTTAACCTCTGGGCCATTCCTCTAGCCTACTGGAATTTCTATCACTAACGTAGTCTTCCAACAAATAAAATCAAAAGTCGTCTGATCTAACTAGGAGAAAGAGGCCCAGAGCCAGAGTAGTAGATTTGAAGAAGCTTTTATTATTGGGAGGAAAGCGGAACACTGCAAAGAAACATATATACGAAAGCAGGGACAGTACTCGTAAAGGATATGTTTGATTTTAATTTTAAATTCTTTCTCCAAGTTCAAAGGTGTAAATACCGTGGGACGAGAGACAAGTTCTGAGGTGGGCTTCTGTGGCTCGCGTCTGGGGGGATCTGGACGGCGAGGCTGCCTATCGGTGCCCCTGCCTCGGCGTCCGTGAGGGACCACGAGAAGCACAGAAGAGGGAAGGAACGTGTAGATCAGGTGTTCGCAGCAGTGCCCCAAACGCTCCCCCGCCTCCTTTTTCCTAATACCTTTGGCTTTGGAAAGTCCCTTGTGCTACAGCAAAGAGAGGTCACTGCCGCCTGGTCGTGGGCTCTGTCCACCCCAATTCCAGGAGGGACGTGGCCCCGGGGAGAGCCGGCATCCAAGAGCTGTCGTAGAGACAAGCACGCTTTCAAAGGTGTGAGAAACCCGCTCAGTGTCCCCGTGGGACCGGAAATGGAGGCCTTGCTCTTTGCCAGGGGAGACTGTTTCTTCAGGTAGGAGACACAGGCACTTTATATGATTTTATTGTTTGTGCAAAATGAACTGTCACCTCTCTGATCACAGCGCAGGAGCCGTCCAGTCTTCCGCAGCATCTGCGCAGCGCCCACGAGGGACTGGGCTCCACGCCCATGCGCGCAGGGGCCGGTCCAGGGCGAAGGACACCTTCCTCGCCACGTGAGGTGACAAAGAACAAAACGCGGGAGGGACAAGTGTGTGTGCAGCCGTGGTGGGGGCCCTCGGCGAAGCGCCTTCCGTGGGAGAGCGTCCAAACCCACGCTACACGCTACTCACGCGTGGCCAGTGTGCAGTAAGAGATCACGGGAGGGACCGAGGAAAACATGGCCTTCAGGACGGTGCTGCGGCCAGCTGTCCGTGGGGCGGGACGGGTTTCCGTTCCGGGGCCGGCCCAGGCTGGCTCCCGGGACAGACCCCACGCTCCTCTGCGCTCACGAGTGGCAAGAGAGGACAATCGCGTTTGGAGCAGTAACCACAATGTCGGCTTTTCCGTGTCTCTCCCTCTTCCCCCACCTCCCGACCCCTGTGTGACTAATTTCCAGGGTGGAGATACCAAGCCACGCGCACGTTTCCACTCACTAGACCCTTTTTAAGAATGCCCAAGTTGAGGGGAAAGCTGGAAGATCCACATGGCAGAAAGTTTGGGAGACGAAATGGGACGAAATGAGCCCACCACTCAGTCCGGAGCCGACCGAGGGCCCCAGCGAGGGCTTTCAAACAGTGAGCCTTTGCAACACAGGGATAGTTTTGGAAGCTGACACAGAAACTGAATTACTGCCTTTTTTTTTTTTTTTTTTTTTTTTTTTTTAATAAGATTAAAAGGAAGTTTCCCGGGCTTTCCTACTTTGTAACGAGTTCTTTTCTCCCACGTGATTGCGCAGTGGCGACAGCAGATGGCAGTGTTGGCCTTGTGTTTGGAGTCGGCCTCTAGAAGCGGGTGATCTGAGGCAACCGCTTTGAGCCTCTGGGGTAGCAAGCTAGTTCCGCTGTAACAAATGTACATAATGGATTCCACCGGAAGTTCAGCGGATCCGTCAGCTTTACCTTAGTCTTTTCCTCCTCTTAGCTTTCTGTCCTGTCCAGGCTGTTTGACAAGGGTAGGAAATATGAGGAAGGAGCTTAAGCTAGCTACTTTTTCCTTTGTGCGCGCGCGCGCACACACACACACACACACACACGACAGACAGACAGACACACACCAGATTCAATCACACATTGGAAGCTTATGACTTGGGTCGACAACGGCCATCTACACTACTTTGACCTCTTTTCCCTCCCTCTTCTCCTTGCCGTTGACAGAGAGGATAGACCAAGGAGTAATGGACTTTTGGGAAAGACATGAACCTGAGGCAATTTGTTCTGACCACCTCATAAACCCAACAGAGGAGGCAGGGAGGGGCTGAAAAAAAATCTATCTTATTACCAATTTTTTTCTTTTAAGAAAAGTACTCCTTGGAATTGAAAAAAAAAATGATAGACAATTTGTAGAGGCAGTGTACCCCAGTAAGAACAAAATTTAAAACTACTAATAAAAAAGCACTAATAATAATGTTACAGATAGTTTACTATGAGCCAGGCACTAAGGCAAATATCCTTTTAAAAAAGCCTTATAAGGTAGGTATAACTACTCCCATTTTACACATGAGGTCATCCACATTCAGAAAGTTTAAGAAGTTCTGGGGTTTTAGTCAGTCAGTGGGTTGGCCAAAATTCAGTTTCAAGCCTGCTTGACTTTTTACTGGCTCCCTCGAGCTATAAAAAGGATTTATCTATCTCACTTTTCTAAAGCCCATCATGATAAATGCGTGTTCACTGTTTTTAGAATGAACTGTAAAAATCTAGGTATGACAACGGGGAAGAAAGAATCCTCTGAAACCAGAGGAAATACTTGTTTTTCTATTAATTTCTTATCCAAAATAATCAAATCAAGTGTGTGTGTGTGTGTGTGTGTGTGCGCGCGCATGTGCATGTGTAAAATTTAAAAACATGTCACATGCATTGCAAAGGCCTCTCTGCTCCTCTTTCAATTATTTTAATTCAAAGGATTTTGCACCATGAAAACTACTTTTCATAAACTTCTGTCTCATAAATGCTCTTTTAAACCATTTGATCTTTATGTGTGAATGAATGTCACAAAAACACTTTTTCTATAATATCCTAGTCAATAACTTTTTCTTATTGACAATGTGCTTTTCATTGTGGGCCCATGGTAACACGTTGCATTTGAAACTAGCAGGCTTCCCACTACTGGGAGAGGAAGGGTCACCATGGGTAAGTTATCACGCAGAATGCAGAAACTTGCCCAGGGTCTGTGCAGTACAGAGTCTGTGCATCTCCTTCAGGACCTTAAGGAAAACAGTAGAGCCAATAAATCTTTCCAAATCTTCACAGACTAGGAATTCCCTGAGGGTGGACTTGAGAAGTTAGACAACCATCGAATTAGATAAGTGCAACCATCGAAGTATGAAGTCCTATAAAAGTTGCTTTTGACTATTTTGGCATTGGGAACTTAGGTTTGATAAATTAGAAATAGAAAAAGAGGCAACACATTTCTTGATTTTAAGGTCTTAGTTTTGATAAATTGGCGAGTCGGAGAGCAATCTGCCAGTCTAGTCCCCAGTTAAGGTTTATTTATGCCTTTTAAATCTCAAACCCAGGCCAACAAAACCACTCCACATCATTTTTATTTAGGATGGTTCATGAGGATTTTTGGAAAAGGGAGGAAAAAGCTAACAAAAAAATCTCAAATTTGATAAATTCCAGTGAGAGTCCCCTTATATTTTTAATGCCTGGGACAAGAATTACAAATAGAGCTTCATTTTAAAGTTACAAATGAAGCAAAAAAAAAACTATTGACTAAAGTATATTTTATCTTCCTAGGCTGAAAAAATATATGTTCTTCTTTGCCTGGCTGGAATCTGGATTCTCAAGGCCCTCAAGGTTTACCCCAGGCAAGGACATGCAGAAAAAGCTGACACACCAAAGAGGCTTCAAGTGAGTGAGTGAGAGAATGAGAGAGAGAGAGAGAGAGAGAGAGAGAGAGAGAGGAAGGAGTGTGTGTGTGTACCCGTAGTCCACATGCCATGTTCTATCCATCTCCTCACAAACAACTGCCCTTGACCCCTAACCTGCTGGGCCTCAGCATGCATGTACCAGCATTGGGATTTGCCCTCTGAAGGACCCAACGAAGAAGCTGGTGTAGCCCCTAGGAGCTGCTGCAGGGCCTTGGTGGGAAAAGCAGCGAGGCATACAGGAAGCGTGGGTGTGGTGAGAGCTCTGGGTGGTCACATTTTTTGACTCTGCTGACATCTCCCTCCATTGAGGAGGCAACACGGGACTACACACACAGAACTCAAGGTCGGATTAGGCTCCTCTTTGCAGGATCAAAATGTCTATAAAAGCACAAAAGTGTGTTCAGCTTTTCTGTAGAAAAGTAGGTCACAACAAGAGGTAGAGCGGTGATAACAGGATAGGAGAAAGGAGGCAGGGAGAAGAGTTAAGAGAGCCCATCTCAGGAGAGGTGGGAGTGGAGGGGTGACCTGGCCTCGTGTGGCTCAGTTGGAGATCAGAAATGAGCCAAGTGCCTAGAGAGTGTTGCTACACAAACAGCGATCCAGCATTTTAGAAGTTAGACCATGTATGCATTTTTAAGAAAGATTGTCACAGGGGAAAATAAAGCCCAGTACCACAGGAGTTAGCCTGCAGGCTATTGGAGGCATGGGCTATCCACCTGAGGTTATGATGTACAGAGATATTTTGGGTTGGTAATTTTGGTGGGATCTCTGTGTGTGGCAGGAAGAGAGTAAGGTGCCACCTGAGCAATTACAGTTGAGGCCTCCTGCTCTCAGCTACTCAACTGGACCCACAAGCCTCTGGTCCTATTTCTACTCACAATCAGACGGCCATTGTCCCTTGTTCTTAGGACTCAGCATCTTTCTTCCATGATATTCTACTTCTACTCCAAGTATGGCTCACAGGCAAAACTTTTTGAGCGGACTCTAGTTGGATCATCATTGTCTACTATGAAGCTACTATTGAGACACAAAACAGCATGCTGGGGCATTTCAAATCCACCGTGGCCCAAGTCGTTGGCTGGTGGGCTACTGCTTGATTGCTGTCCTGATTCACGACCTGACCCCTTTTGTTAGGCTGACCACCTGAGGCAATCTAGGTGATCCAGACCTGAGACCAGGAGGGTGTGAGGGTCAGTGGTTTACTCATTTCCTACACTAAGACAAACCTTGCCCACAGTGTGTTTTACAGCTTAGCAAAAGCCAAAACACACAAAGGACACAACTGAATGGAAGAAGGAGGCACCCCTGGGGCTGATTATTTGACAGTGCTCTGCTTTGCTTTCCTGCCCACCAGGTGGCAGGTTTATATTAGACGTCTCTTAGGGCTTGGGGACTATATTTTGATGACGTGATTTCATGCCACTGGCTCGGGACACATCTCGAGGAGGTGGACAATGTAGTGCCATTCCCAGAAGTACAGCCTGCTTCGTTTCTGTAACCCCCTTGTGGAGAGGCGTCATCTTCCCATCATCTCTCCTGGAAGAACTCAGCTTGTGCCAGACCTCAGGAGGTCATTTTCAAAACCTACATCTCAGAAAAACACAGGCTTTGGTGCCCACAGTGCTGCGGGATCCAGGCTGGGGCTCTGCCAGGAGTCTCACTGTTGATCCTGGCAGAGTTTCTGCCCTGATGTGGACAGGGCCTGAGGAGATCACCTCCCAGGGCTTTCATGCCCCATTCCTGCTCCCTTGCTGTGCAGGAAGGCCTGGGTTTCTGAGACTCCCAGCGGGGAGCCAAGAAGCTTGCCTCAGGCCAGGGGTTTGTGGCCTGTGCCCTTGCCTCCTAAGCCAGCTTCAATGTGCTCACACGAACTTGTGCCCACAAATCCATGACTGGAAGATGATTCAGGGCCAGATGTAATCAAACTATGGGCCAGTCAAGTTTTAATGGAAGCTGGATTATTGCAGGTCACACCTAGAGTGTATGTCATAAAAACTAATGTAGCGGGGGGGGGGGGGGGGGGGGGGGGGAGAGGGGGGAACATGTGAACCTTCGCTGGGGTTTCCCACCTCCCTCCGCTGCCATGTCCTTGCCAGTTGGCTGGGACTGAAGCCTGGCATTGTCCCTCAGGACAAGGAAGGGTGTCAAGAGGGAGCCAGGGAACAGAGACAAAAACTTTAAATTTCAAGGCTTAGTAATCTTTGAATACTGTTTGGTGTTTTAAGAAATTAGGGTAATCAGCTAAAACTGGTACTCACTCAATCTCCTTCCCACCAGGTAAAGGTGGCCTAGCCTGAGGCTGAGGGCGGGAAGACCAAGAAAGGAGAAAGAAAAAGGGAAAGATAGAATTGAGCCTCAATGTGATAGTGTTTGGAGGGAAGGAGAGTCTCCAAAACCTGAGCCTGACTTCCTGTTTCCCGGGCAGGACCTGGCGAGGGGATTAATAACATCCCCAGTGAGTCTGGTGGTCCTAGAGCAACGTAACCCTGTAACTTATTTCCAGAATGCAGCCTTGGGGAGGAATTGCATGTCCTAGGCTGTCTTCTATGAAGCTAACAGGACTAGGGAATTTTTCAGAGGCTTCAGCCAGTCCTGCCACATCTCTGAGTGTGAGAACACTCAAATAATTTTGGTGGCCCTTTAGTTAGAACATTAAAAAAAGTATCAGGAAAAGACAGCTGATAATCCCTGGGAGCCATGACTAGAGGACAGGGAGGACGTGGAGTCCATGCATACACCTGAGAAATGGAGATGCCCGTGTCACCCTGTGGGAGACCCATGGCAGCTACGCATAGGTCTAGGCATGAGGATTGCAGGCTTTGGTAGGAATCAGCCAGGACAGCTCAAAATGGAAAACTAAGGCTTTTCAACACATGCCATTCCTGAGTGCCTCTTTGCTAGAATCAAGGTGCTGGTGGGGAATCTGTGTGGATAATCTTGCATTTTTGTATAGGTGTAATACTTTGTGTGTGTGTGTAATCTTGCATTTGACCACGCTTAAGCTGAAAATTAAAGTTCATGAAAGCAACTGTCTTAGTTACTTATTCATCGCTGGAACAAAGTACTCAATAACTAGGACCTAAGCGAGGACAAATTTATTTAACTCACAGTTTCAGCAGGTCTCACACATGTTCATGGGCAGCTGGCAGCAGTGGAAGCACATGGCAAAGGCGGGAGAGCTGCTTGGCCCACTGCAGGCAGAAGCCAAGAAGCCACTTCAATCAGGAGCATGATGTCTGGAGACTCAGGCATGGCCAGAGCTCTCCCAGGAAGAAGATGAAGCAATATTTCTTATTCCTTCTTTACTTAGGGGGAGTTGCCAGTTGGGCTGCCCACACACAGAATAAGTGCCCCTCTCTTACTTCCTGGCCCACAAGTCAATAACACACACCTGAAAGATCTGCCCTGGGTGCCCCACAGTCTCAACAAGTTGACACAATCCCTCCAGGTAGAACTCCAAGCATTTGTCCCTTCCAGCCAGGTCCCAATGCCCAATAACACAGTTTCACAGTTATCCCACTATATCCAAATATGTGAGGCAATGACTATTTTTGGAAGCAACCGATAGAGATGCAATTTAACCTTAAAGACAAATGAATATTTGTGTATTTTGGCTGTATTTTTGAATGTAGAAAACACCTTTCCCTGATTTCTCTCAAAGTGGTTTTTCATCTTTGTCACAAAAATGATCTGAAAATTTACAGTTAGAAAAAGAGATTGCAGGGCTCTCTTTTAGTATAATCATAGGTTTGCAACTCTGATTGTCCGTTGATGATTAACATGTAGATTTTTATCAGATGCAAATAGTTAGTGTCTATGGAAAAGGTAGTACTTATTTCTCAGTTTAGGGGCCAGTATTGCTACCAGTTTTGTATTGAATAAGCTGTCTTACTGTAATATTTCATTTCTAAGTTATCTTTAAGTATCTTTCATTTCCAGTATTCTTTGAATGAGTGGTTAACATCTGAGTTGAATACAACTTTTGGCACACATTTGTTTGTAACATTGTCTTTGTTTTATAAGTTTCTGAAAGTTGTAATATAGTATTATTATACTTCATCTGCTGCATCTCGTGCCTCGGTTGGGATGCATTTGCCCATAAGTTTGAACACAGGGCTAAAGAAATAGCACAGCGATTAAAACCCTTGCCTAGCAAGCACAAGGTTCTGGGTCTGATTCCTCAGCATCACATAAACCAAGTGTGGTTGCATATGCCTCTAATCCCAGCACTTGGGAGACTGAGGCAGGACGATTGCTCTGAGCATGGCGCCAGCCTGAACTACATAGTGAGTTCAGGACCAGCCTGGACTACAGCGTGAGACCTTGCTTCAAAAAAATTTATTTTTGTTAAACACTGTTACTCAATCTTGTTAGAACAGGTGTGAGTTCGTGTCATCATTTGTCCTTGGTTGAAATCCCAAGAGAGAAAAGCACAACTTAACAACCCGTCCCAGGAGGTTTTGCCAAAGGAGAAACTGAGATCTGGGGGGAGTAAAGTACTGAGTACAAGCCCGCACAGCCAGGGAACTGCACAGGCAGATTCCATGCTTGGAGCATGCGTGTTTCTTGAATATTTGCTTTTTACACTGCCCCACCAAAGTATCAATATGACCAGTCTGAGTATTTGAAGAAAAAAAATCAAACATAGAGCCATCTTTCATCACACACAAATGCATAACACCCACATGTACACACACATGCACACACGTGTATCTGTGCATAGAACAAGAGAACAGAATAAAAGAAAAAGCTCCACTCAATTATGAACAAACAAAACCTCCTCAAACCTCAAAATCCATAAAATAATTGAGCCTTATTCCCGAGTGCCCCAGACACAGCGACACACTCTGCCTGTCTCGCTTCTGTAATTCCAGTCTGCGTTCCGTCCTGTGTCCTGAACTTGGCTGTTGCTAGTAACACTCAATGTCTCTCAAAATTAGGAACAAGGAAGTCATATATATATATGTATATGTATATATACATATATACATATATATATAATGTATATATACATATATAAAATGTGTACACACACACACACACACACACACACACACACACACATATATATATATATATATATATATATATATATATATATATATATATATATATATATATTGCTAATTTCTTGCTCTGTTTTTGCCAAATGATCAGATTTGCAGTGGAAATACTCCCCAGCAAATCCTTTTTCTCTACCTTTTTCTTCTGCCAGTGCCAAGAAGCAGACTGCAGACTCTTTTGCTTAAATATTCTCTAAAATTTTGTGGGAAAAGTGTTACTCCCACACATTTGCAAACTTTCCTCTAAACTGTTTCATTATAATTCGGATGTTTACAAAAGATATGGTTTCCAGTGCAGTATGAGTACTGGCATTTGAAAACAAAATCTCATTGCTCATTATACTCCAAAATGAATCCAATAAAATCTAAGTACTAGTATTGGTGCTCATTCCCACCCGTTAAAGAAAAATATGTGTTTACATAAGTGCTGTTGGTACAATCGAATGTCCTTGTGAAAACATTTGAAATTCAATTCATACCTTATATTTTACACAAGAATTAACACAAAATCTCACAAAGTTCAGTTTGAAACCTAAAATTATAAAATGTATAGGAGGAAACATATGGGAAAATCTTTGTAATGTTGGTTAGGCAAGGAGATTTTAGATGTGACACTAGATGCATAATTCTTAAAAGAAAACATTGGTACTTTTTAGTCTAGGAAATTAAAATGTTTTTCTATGAAAGAGATTGGTAAGAGGATGAAAAGTCAAGATATTGACTAAGCAAAAATATTGTATATTGTGTTTGCTAAAGACCTGTATCTTTCAAAACTGTAAAGAGAAGAAAAAACAATTTTGACAAAATATTTCATCAGAAATATGTGGATGACAAATAAGCAAAAAAAAGATGCTCAGAGCCATTAGGGAGATGCAACCCCAAGTCATCACGAGGTGCCAACTTACGGCTGTTCAAATGGCAAACAAACAAACAAATTGACAGCACTAAGTGCCTATGAGAACGCGAAGCACCTGGAGCTTTCCTGCCTTGGTGATGCAATACAACATCAGGGGTCACATGAGAGCAACAACACACAAGTTTGGCAGCTGCTTTTAAAGTTCCATGTGCACTTGCCCCGCAACGCAGCAACCCCACTCCGGTGGAGTTACCTAAGTGAAACAAAAACTTACATTGACAAAAGACTTCTGTGGAAGCCTTTGCCTATGGTGCTAGACTGGGGACAACTCGAATGTCCTTCAGCTGCTGAATGAATGAATGACTCCAAAGATTATTTGATTCCATTGAAATGATATTTTGGAAAAGATAAAGGTAGGTGGCTATACCAACAGCTCTGTGGCTGCCACTGGCTGTGGTGGGACAGAGATTGAGCACACGAAGGCAGCACCTGGGCGAGCTGGGGGAGTGAGGGGTCTGCTCGACAGCTTAGGGGTGACAGTGAGCACATCTGCCCAAATCCACAGAAATATAATAGGGTACTTTACTGTACAGGAATTAAATACATGTATGTATACATACTGTATCTTCAACAACTCAAGATGTTTACATCATTGCTTTTTATCTTTAAATTTACATGTTCACTTTTCCCATCTAAAACTGACCACTTCATTATAATTCTTTCACAAAATATGAATAAATTAAAACATTCAACATTTTTAGATATCCATAAATATGTAATTTTTAAAAGCCAGTGAGAGCGTTTTCTGCCATCAATAGTAAAACACACAGCATAGATACGTTACAAATCATGGCAATTAATAAATAAATTTACATTAAAGGACACAGAAAGGAAACAGTGGTTGGAAACATTGCTTTGTGAGATGGGTGCTGTCTCTTTACTCCGGAGGGGTGAGACCTGGCCTCTTTTCATAAGGAAAGAAAAGGTGCGTGTGAGAGAGATGCAGTGGGCCCTGCTGTCTCCAGGTTCTCAGACTCACCAATTTCAAGAAGGAGAAGAAAAGGAGACTGAAGACCACAGAACGTGGGGGGCTGTGCCCCCAGAACCCAGGCTCCCCTTCCCCGGCCACCTGGACTGCCCCAGCAGCTCCCTTGCTTCTGTCTCACCCTCACTAAGCCACCACACTTCTGTCTCCGAGTGACAGACCGCCTGGTCCATTTTCTCCCTTCCAAAGGTCTCTGCCAAAATCCTCGCCCTCCCCGCCACCCACATGCCCCTTTCCTGCAGCATCCGAACCGGACCTGCTGCCTTGGTGGTGGGGCTGACAGCACCCACCGCAACTCTGTTTGCGTCACTTCAGCCTTTGTTTCCTTTGCCCACCCCCCCGTCTCCCCAAGTCTGAGCAATTTCAGAGCTTGTTCTGCAAATTTTTCAACTTCATATTTCTGTGCCTAGAAGGGGACTTGGCGTAAAAGAGCATTTGGGGAATAGCAGTCGAATGTCAGAGACACAGAAAGAGGAATATTTATTATTTCTTTCCAGATTCCAAAAGTGTTTTGGAGTAAAACGAGACAAAAAGAGCTTACACCTATTATTTCTTTCCAGATTCCAAAAGTGTTTTGGAGTAAAACGAGACAAAAAGAGCTTACACCTATCAAACACTAAGGCTTATGGGACCCTAGAGTGATCCTAGTGAGGCCCGCGTGGCACTCTTACATTCCAGGGGAGGAAAGGCTACGCCAGATGCGGGCCTCACCCCTGCGGGCTGCCATGGCCAGGTGGGAAGGGGCTGTGTGGGGGTTCTATTTCTCCATGCGGGGTGGGCTCTACGGATACTTTAAGAGACAGCGAGCTGCCAGAGGGTTAGGTTGCTTTGCTAATCCTGGCACTCAGTCTGACCATGGTGACGTTAATAATGAAATTTCCTTTTGAACACAGCCTCCTTTCATGTACCTTATGACATCACAGGGCTTTGAAGTTTCATTTTATGAAACAGAACAAAAACAATGTTAGTGTTATAAAATTCCAGTAACTGTTCTTCACCTGACTGCGTTTTTTAATTGTATGTCCATTAAAGAAATACTCTGTCGCAATCTGCCCAAGACCGTAAGGGAACAAAGGGGAATGGTGGTAAGTGGGTCAGTATGAGCCTGCCGGACTGCACGGCAAGCTTGGAGCCGTAGGCTGAACTCTGATTCAAGTTCATGCCACCCAAAGGGCTAGATACGTCTCCAAGGGAGGGACGCGTCATAAAGTCAAGTGACAGCTACGGTTACCAGCCCTGCGCCTGGAGTCAAGGTCCAACCACAGAATGCCTTGGGGCTGACAGATCCCGGTCCCCCTGATTCAAGGTGACTGGCACCATTACAAGACTTCGCTTCGGGTTATTACAAAAAGCCACAAGCCATGACTCAGACTGGCATCTCTATAGGCTCTGCGGATGGTGCGTCACCGTTACCTCTGAGAGTCTCACCACACTGGGGATCCCCAGCAAGGTGAGAGGGAGGGGGAGAGCCCTGAGTAGAAGCAGCCACGGACTCGAACACCAGCCGCCGTCCTGACCTCCTCCCCAGTCCCCAGGCTCATCGCTGCTCTCACAGAAAATTACTGCGCTTCCCACCAACGTTAAGGGCTTGGTGCTTGACAGTGAGCTTTGTGAGGTGAGGTGAGCCTGGAAATCCAGAAGGAAAAATCCTTAGCTTTTTAACTGACCGAAGACAATTCTGCAGATGGAGGCATCAGAGAAGTCACAAGCAAAGAGCTGGGTGTTCAACTCTGAGAAGAGGAAGAAGAGGAAGAAGAGGAGGAGGAGCAGGGGGAGGAGGAGGAAAGGGGAAAAGAAGGGGAAGGGGGAAGGGAAGAGAAGGAGGGTGTGCTCTTTGGGTGTGGCATTGCCCTTCATTATTAAATCCCTTAGAAGAAAGCCAAGGGAACAGAGGCGTCCTAATGTCCTGCTTTGGCACAGGGGTAGTAGCAGCTGAGGAGAAGGAGGGAGGGGGAGGACAGCGGGATGGGTCTGAGAGGTGGGCAGGCTTCTGAGGGTAGAAGTGCTGGGAAGTTAGGGACGCGCTGCTTTTCTGGAGGGAGGACCGCACTAACAGAAGCAAAGGAGCTTATGTGTACGCCCATGACCTAGCGGACATGGGCCATGGCAGAGCAAGGAGGAAGCAACGTTCGGAAAGCAGCTGGGCAGAACCTCTGAGCTTCCTCTGGGGCGTCCACACCTCTGACCCCCTGGCCCCTGAGGGGCGCTGTAGCCCCGTGAAGAACTGTAGAGCATGCACATCAGTTTTTTTCCTTGTCTCCATGTTCACTCTGAAGATTGTAAAATGAAATCTTTCTAGGTGAAGAAAGAGCTAAGAAATTACAAACTTTTGAGTTTAAAAAAAAGTAGGGGCTGGAGGAATGGCACAGTAGTTAAAGTGCTTGCTTTGCAAGCATGAGGCCCTGAGTTCGATTCCCTAGCACCACATAAAGCTGGGTGTGGTGGCACACACCTGTAAATCCCGGCATTCGAGAGGCTGAGGCAGGACGATTGTCCTGAGACCCAGGGCAGCTTGGGCTACACCAACGGGTTCAGAACCAGCCTGGGCTACAGAGAGAGATCTGGTCTCAAAAAACAAAACAAAAAAAATGTAAATCAAAAAGTGGGCTGGGCAAGTAGACTGGCAAACTCAGCTGAAGGTGGAAGGGACTGTAAGAACAGTCTGAGAGTGAGCTTTTATTTTACATATGAGTAAAGCAAAACAGAATGTCTTGCTTATCAATTACTAATTTCGTGCAATTTCTTCTTCCCCAAGCTGACTTAGCACAGGGGCTATAGACTGGTGGAGGCAGGGACCCAGGGGCCGCCAGAGGCTCACACACATATTTCTAGGCTGATCTCAACTCTTAGCAATGAGGTGCTGATGGAATCTGTGACTTGAAGCACAGGCACCTCTGGCCCGGCTGCGCCGTGGCCCAACATGGCTACACTCCTGTTGCTGGCTGCTTTGGTGAGGCTGCCTGTCCTCTCACAAGCGACAGTTCGCTATGGGAATGGGCTGCTCCTAGTAGAAGTCCTGACTTGAGGACACACTCTGCTTCCTTGTTGTTCCCCCTTTAAGCTTATGTAACATAACATCTTTAGGACGAGTAACCATGCAAATCTCCTCTGCTCTGAGTAAAGTTTTTTTCCCCCATACTGGGAAGTGGATAATGGGATGTTCTACCACTGGTCTACATGCCTTATTTGTATGTTTATTATTTATTCATTTAGGCAGGTCGCAGCTGTGGCTCACCCTAGCCTGGTACTGGCAGACCTCCTGTGTCAGTCTCCGAGTAGCTGGGATTATGGATATGTGCCACCATGCCTGATGTAGGGTCACTGCATTCAGAAGCCCTGTTGCCTACCTGAGTGCTGGGGGCCCGCCTCATCCTTGTGGCCAGGGGCCCTATTTGGCCCTATTTGTGTTGTCTTTTTGTGCTCCAAGGACGGAGACCAGGGGAATGATGTGCGAGATTTGCTGATTTCTTAATAGAAATTACCTAAGCTGTTTAAATACATAATTTCAAAAATTGCTATGTACATCTATTAGACATATTAATGTCAATTAGGGAACAATTAACGTGTTCAGGACCTCCCTATTCTGCCCTAATTATGCTTCATTTCCACCAAGAAAACGGCATTTGACTCTTTCAAACTGTGCTATTGGCTGACCTTGCTGGGTTAGGTCATAAACACCAGCACTTTTACCCAGATTCTCTGCAGACATTGTGTTCAAGGGATCATTTATTTTACTGTCCCTCTTCGCTACAGCATCCGTTACAGATGGCACTGTTCCAGTCCCTCTTAATCAAAAATTAAACTTTCCCAGGAACAAATAATTGTCCCTAAAATTTCTTGAACTGCCTTGGCTTCCTCTGGGTCCACTTGTAAACACAGCCTGGTAAAAGCTGCAGGGCGACTAATGCTACCAGAAGCGGGTGTTCTGTATCTTGCGCGGTGGTCTCCCCAGTTTGTACCGAGGGCGGCACCTCACATACACACAGAATGGGGTTAGCAGATGGGGACACAGACATCCCGCGGGCACTGGAACACAGCGGAAGAAACGCTTGGAAACGCCAAGTACTTAAATCTCACGCTGTCCCGCAGGTCACTGCCAGAGTCTCTCACCAGCTGCTTTCTGCAGTTCCCAAAGAACACACTCACCCAGTTCCCGATGTGGATGATTTAGCCAACATCTTTGTAAGATGTGCTCTTAAAAATTAAAGCACAACTCCTATGTAACTTAAAACGAAAAACAAAGCGAAACAAGGGGGTCGGGTAGGGGAGGATAGAGAGGGGAGGGGGAGGCACAAAAGGAGAGTGGGAAAGCCCTTGTCACCTTGACAAGATACATATGTGCATAAAAGGCTCAACTCCATTGTAAACCTTAAATTTTGCACGTATGCATATCAATAAAATGGGGAAAAATTAATCTCACCTAGGTCTCCACCTCCTCTTTCTGTTCTTGATTTTAACCAAAGGGGGTTTCTGCCTCCAGCCTCCATTCCCTCTGCTGGCTGGCTTTATTCGCTTACACCCCCTCACCCCCTCTCCCCACTGACCATGCGGCTCAGGTATTAGTCAAATTTTTATTGCATGTGCCTTTTTTTGAGATACCAGGAGTTTCACCTGAAAAATAATTTATATTTCTAAAATATTAGCTCCGAGGAAGCCCAAGCCCACTCTGGATCAAGGTAGACCTCTGCAGCTCCCTGGACTCCTATTTTGTTTTTTTTCCAAGGCAAATTTGAGTGTATCCTTAAGAACTTTTTCTGGAGAGCTGGAAGGGAGGGGCTTGCATGACTGGAAAAGGACCTGAGGTTTTTGGGCTGGAGGATTAAGTGCTCTTTGGCAGCTACCTTGTGCCTGAGGTGTAGAAAAAAAATCAGATCGTTGAATAAATTCATCTTGACACATCACACTAAAGATAGTTGGAGGTCACACCAAAGGAATAACTTCCACTTCCTCTAGCCCAGAGGGAAAGGAGCAGGAGCAGAGAATGGATGTGGCCATGTGCCCGGAGCCTTCTCCGTGCATGACTCTGGGCCTGAAGTTCTGGATACTTGATGTCATTGAACCCCCAAGGCAGTTTTGGGGAGGTGAATAGTGTGACCTCTACTTTGCCACTTACGTGAAATAGTTTAATAAAGTCATGAAGATGGAACATGTCAGAGCCAGACGTGGAGTCTTTGTTTATTTCTAAGGCTCACTGTCTTTGTGCTCCCGGGCCAGGTGTAGAATAACAAAGGGATCTTCATGTCCAATGGGCAGTGATCACTGTACTTGGTGATAAAACCCAGGTAGAACTTATAGAACTCTCTCTGTTTCTATTTCTCTTTTAAACAATGCCCACATTTTACTCACATGAAACCCACACAGTCAAATCAGGTTTCCTCAATATTGGAATAATCCATTTTAAAAACAGTTATTACCCGTAGGAAGTCTGAGGAAATTTTTCCCCTCCCTCCAAAGCACATACAATGAAGATTGCCTAACTAAAGAACATACTGCTTTTCATCTAGCGATGGGCAAAGGGAAGCTGAATTTTGATGGTGACTTCTTGGATCTGGTAAGGGGTTAGTTTCTTTGTGCATTAGTTTTTAAACTTTGAACTGAGAAAGAAATCCATAAGATGACTTTGAGTTTCTGAAGCTACTATCTGCTTCTTTAGGGGTCCTAACTGCCAAGTCTGATCTGCAACCAAATATTGGCAGAACAGCCCCCTCTGGTCCTTCTGCAGAAATGCCTCCTGTGCCTTTGTCAGTCTTCTATAGATACGCCCTGAGTGTCATCAGATTGCCTGAGTTTTCCACAACACATGCTTCAGCCATTTCTCAGAGTTTCATAAACAATGTCTACCTCTTTTTTCAGAAAACAGAAATGTCTGGAAATCCCCATGTAAATTTTTTTTCAGAATACAAAAATTCAAAACTTAAAAATTAAAAGTGGGTAACACCACCATGGAAAAATACCTTTGTCATCTGTTTCTCATTACTTTCTTATCTCTTTCTCATCCTTCATTTTGATAGGTGTAGTTTTATTTTTAGAGTCCGGTCTCTATGGCTTGAGGGTGTTCGCTGTGGTTTTCCATAACTTTTCACTCACGTTTTTGTTAGTGTGATTTCAATGGGCAGTTGTTTGGATTACTGGGCTGACTGCTGAAGTGCTTCCTGGTAGAGCATTAGGTCTATGCTCGAAGCACGAGGTCTGTGGGGTATAAAGCGCGTGTTCAGCAGGCTCACAGATGCATGGGCTCCAGATACATTTCTCCTGAGAAAGGTTCCAAATATATTTGTTTTTTGAATTATCCTTGTGTGGCAGGTCTGATTTCATGACTCTCAGAACAGAAGCAAACTTCTCATCACTATCTCGGGAAACACACCTTTTTGGCTGGGGGCAGACTACAGGAAGGCTCTGCTTTCAGCTGGCTTAGGAAATGAATTGGAGAAAGAGATGTGTAGGGGTGGGGTGTGTCTAAGGGATGGAAATGGTACTAGTTGCTGAATAAATTTGCTTTCCAATGTGTGTATTTTCCTTCTTTCTTCAGTCACGAGTAATCTTTTCTCTAACCAATGGTACACAAGTCTGTCTCTATTTTTCTTTTCCTTGGTAATGGAACAATTACACGATGGTGATATTTTATTTATCCAAATTTCTTAAAGTCTTTTTTTTTTTGTATACATAGTCACAGGATATAGGCAACCAGGGAGCTGTGGCCTTTTCCCACTAAGAGCATTATTTGTGTTGTGTAGGGAGGATAGAAGGACTCAGAGTTAAGGGTTTGGATTTTATATATATATACACACATACACATACATACACATCCTAAATATATATCCAAATATATCTATATCTCTACATATCTATTTATGTATCTATCTATGTTCTTTTTTCTTGAAAAGCCAAGACTTCCAAATACTACCAGTCATCATTGGAAGTGCTGTTGGGAGAAAAGATATTTTTCCATCCATTTGTTAACTAGTTTTGTTGCTAAGCCAGGCTGTGCTTTTGAGAAAACAGCTTTGTGGTGGGTAAGGTTGTGCTAATGGGACTCCCAGCAACCTGAGTGAGGGGCAATTTGAATCTCCACTTGGGAAGAAATGGTGTGGTGCCATAGAGCACCCTATTCCAAGACTCCTCATCTTGTGTGGTGCTCCTCCCATGTCAATAAAAAAAAGACACATTGACATTGACGGGTGTATTTGCAGTGTAATTAGTTAAATGACAGGCAGGGTTGCTCTCACAGGGAAACTGTCCTGCTCCTGGCAGCCAAGACAAGAGCAGCCTTTGGCCAGCTTGGTCACTGTCAAAGAAACTCATTATCCCAATGTCATCCTGGATCCTTTCCCTTTAAGTCCCATGGCATCCCATTCACAAGTCAAATGGGCCTTCTCTCAGATACATCCAGAAGCACCTCTTTTTCCTCTACCTCCAACATGTTTCCTTGGATTATGAAGTAACCTCACTCACTCTCAGTTGCCCTTGCCTCTCCATGAACACTTCCCACAACAGTCATCCAGAGGGGTCCTTGAAGTCCTAGAGCAGGTCATCCTATTTCCTCATTCATTCTCATTTCACTTAAAATAAGATGTATCTCTAATAAAAGTCAACATCTCTATCACGGCCTCACACCCCGTCATGTATTTGGCCCATTCCTCTTTCTTCTCCACTTCACGATAGGAACCTTTTCTTCCCATGGACCTCCAAGCTCAGGCCTACCGTGAGTCTTTACTCTTAAGGTCCCCTATTCCTAAAAGTTCTTTGCCCAGATATTTGCAAAGCTGATTTTTTCTCATTCAGATTTTGACTGGAATGTTGCCTCCTTGGGTATGAAAGGCAGCTCTACCCCAGCCATTGTCCCCAAGGGTCATCATCGGGCTTAAGTCATCCTGTGTCTTGTTGTGACCTGATATTTTCTTCCTTCTTATTTTGTGTCTCCCTCTTACCATGTATGTCATACAACACCAGGAACTTGAATATATTTTTCTTTCTAAATTCTAAGGATGAAATTGCATCTGCACCAAGTTTCTGAGTAAATGAAGTAAGAAAGACTATATACTACTATACACTGAAAATGGGAAGCTGGGCAAGAAGCAGTCTTACTCTTTAGACATACTTCATTTCACCCTCAATCTTCTCATTAATATGAGAAATAGTTAATTGTTTACTATGTGCTAGGCACTCTTCATAGTCATATCAGTAGAACACAAACCAATTAGGCCTCTGTTCTCACGGACATGACAATTTGGAGTAAGTAGACATTAAAAAAAAGAGGTGTCAGATGATTACAGGAGCAGCAAAGATTGAGAGGAAGTGGTGTGAAGATTTGCTATATGCTACTTTAAAACAAAATGACATCACGAAAAGGTTCTCACAAGAGAACGTTTTATACATATAAAACATATATATAAAAAGATCCATATACCACTCTGTAGGAAGGTGGCTCTAGGAGGGGCATGTTCACAGGCCTTCGAGGCAAAAGCCAGGCATATTCCCAGAGCAGCAAGGTCAGCAAGAGGAGGGTGCAGAAGTGAAGGGGAGAGCAGTAAAGAGAGTTAGGGGGTTGGATGGAGGCGAGCCCCAAGGCTCCTATGGGCCATTACAAGGACATCAGTGCTCTGTAGCGTGGGAAGAAGGTTAGGAGCAGAAGAGAGAAATGATCAGACTCAAAGTCTGATCTCTCCACTTACTGTGAGACAACAGAGTATGGAGCAGGGGTGGGAAGAGCAGAGCAGGAAGTGCAGCTGGGAGGCTACTGCAATAGCTGCAGGGAAAGGTAACAGTGGCGCCAGCGACCAGCCAGCCATGGAAGGGCTGAGGAATCATCACGAACTCATGTAAGAGGAAAGCGGTGTCCACAGACACTGATGTGGAGATGAGAAGAGAGGAGTTGGGATAAGTAGTCAAATTTTGGTCTTGATGGTTTTAACAGCTCCCTCCAACCCTACGTTTCCATATTCATCTCAAATGAAATACATACAAACATCAGGCTGTTGGTCTGTACTTGAGACATAGACATAGCAATGACTCATGAAAAATGGGACCGTCACCGGGATTCACGAGCAAGTTTACTCGTCTGGCCACAGGGTCCAGCTCCAGAGTGAGCACAGTAAATCCCACTCAGCTGGGTGCTCTCCAAAGATTGATTTTTGAGTTGTGTAAATGACTAAACTTTCCTTGCAGGGTGGCTGCTATCCTTAGTTCATTCTTTTTACATAACAATTACAAATCTTAGTGTTTTAAATTGCAAATCTATTTTCTGTGTATGAGTTGGGATGAGGGAGTTGGTATTGGGCATGGAACCCGGGGATTTGTGCGTGCTAGACAAGGGCTCTGCCACTGAGATACTTCCCAGGACTTTTTACTTTAAAAAAATTGAAAATAGAGTCTCACTAAATTATTCATGCTGACTTTAAACTCAGGATCCTTCTCCTGAGTAGCTGAGATGACTGGTATGTGATGCTGTACCCAGCTAACAGCAGACATTTAATAATTAGTACTTTAGCAGTAAATAAAGACAGTAAACTGTTCTGGGTTCAGCTGAGTGTTTTCTCTTGCCTGCTTTATTTACATGATAACAGTCACCTGGTGGCTCAACAGAAAGTGGCTGTTGGCTAGGTCAAGTGTTGCCAGCATGTTAGCCCAGGGTTCATTATGTGGAGGCTGGGATCTAAACGTTAGCAAGCAAACATTGCAATATATTTTGATGTCTCTGCTCAGAATTACAGTTTCACACTCACGGCATTCTGTTGTTTCAAATAAGTCATGAAATAGCTGATTATATTTCTTTCAATAGGAAGAGCTACAAAGAATTTGTGACCATGTTTCGTCCACCGTATATCCACCTTGTGGTTTAGAGAAAGTATGCAGAAATTGATTATAAAAATTTTGCATTTGTTTCACTTCTGGTCGGCTTTTTTTATTTGCACTTTTAAGTTTCCCCTTCTACTTCTTATCTCTGTTACCTTGTTGTTTCTTCTACACATTGCAAAACTGTCTTTATTATTATTTTTTTAAGACAGAGTCTTGCTTTTTAGTTCAGGCTTATCCTTAATTCCAAACTACAGACAAATAAAGGAATCTTTAAGACTGTATGTAGCCCAGGCTGGCCTCAAACACCATCTCTGGAGTGCTGACATTACATTTCATGCCCAATTTATATGGTGCTGGGGAATTGAACCTAGGACCTTACATCTGCTAGGCAAGCACTCTAAGTGTGGAGCTATGTACCCACTCCTTTAATTACATTAATTATTATGCCATATTATAATTTACAATCGAATTTTTACCCGATGTCTTGGATGCTTTGCTTAAAGAACGTGGCCTTGGAGTTAAGGGCATAGCTCAGCGATTAAAACCTTCACCAAGCATGTGCAAGGCCCTGGGTTCAATTCTTCAGTATCACATAAAAATTAACCAAGCATAGTAGTGCATACCTATAATCCCAGCACTTGGAAGGCTGAGGATTGTTATAAGTTCAAGGCTAGGCTGGGTTAAGTAGTAAGGTCAGGACCAGCTAGACTGCAAAGAAAGACCGAGAGAGGAAAGAGGAGAGAGAAGAGAGAGAGAGAGAGGAGAGAGAAAAGAGAGAGGGGAGAGACAACAGAGAATCTTTACCTCACCTTCCTGTGAATTTCTATAGAACTTCTTAGTTTCACATGAACTCAAATTTAGTTACCAGATATTTGAGGAAGCGAATATTTCCCATCTGAGCCTGATTAGACATCTGGAGGACCAGAAACATCTTTCTCATTCAAAGAGAATTCAAAAAAGGATGTTCTCGCATGTTAAGAGGGGCAGACCACAATAATTGCCTCAATGTTCACTGTGGGAGCACTTCACTCTAGTTTCTTCCCTGTGAACAGATGGACTAGATTCCTCTGTTGGAAAGGAGGGGAAAATCTACAACTCTTAAGAGGACTGGGGAAGAAACCTTCTTTATTTGTGGGTTGCTTCTTCTTCCAAGTAGCTGGAGATTGAAACCAATCCAAGTGTACAAGTGAACCCGATGCCCTCACCAGTGGGAAGAACACCTGCAAGGTCCAGGTTTCTCTGAGGACTTCCTGTCCCTCCCTGTGCCTCACTACTGTGGGCTGCTGAGGACACATTTACTCAGCTGGGTTCTCTGGGAACGGGCAGTGCTGAAAATAGCTGTTCCTCCAAATATCTAGAGGACATGTATTTTTTTATTTTTAAAAATGTTTCATATTAAAAATGCCAAGACTTAGAGCAAAACAAAGTAGGTCAAACTACAAAAAGGAATCTTGAAGACTGAGAAAAATTCTCTCCTTGCCTCCTCCTGACCAGCCAGGCAGCTGTCTGTTTCGAGTAGCTTGCAGAGAGTTCCTGGAACGATGAGGGCTACCTAACTTGGGCTTAATAAGTGAGAAAAATAAAGGGCGAGAAGTATTGGTGAACATAATTTGAGTCACAGTGACTTTACACTGGGAAGATGGAAGGGGTGAGTGAGTAGTGGTCACTCACTCCTGTGTGATGAAGGTACATGCAGGATTGGATGTAGCTTAGAGTACAGGAGGACAGGGGCCCGAGTGCCTTTTCTTTTAGTCAATGGAGGAGCAATGGCTTGAGAAGGGTCTATTTTTTCCTAAGATCTCCACAAGTCTAGTCATGATGCTTGGTGGGAATGAAGTGCTTAATATGTTACAGTTAAGATAGAAATGCTATATATACTTCATGAGCTATGTTATAGAAAAAAAGAGGGGATAAAACAAAATCATAATTCTTGATCTATCTGATGAGCAAGATTATGGGTGCTGTCTCTCAACATTATGACAATTTCCAGTGCACAGAAAATTTAAAGTATTTTAGAGTAACTTTTATATGCCCACTACCCAAATGTTGCCATTAGGATATACTCTACTTGCTTTATCACATACCGACT
This sequence comes from Ctenodactylus gundi, assembly GCA_004027205.1. Taxonomy (NCBI): domain Eukaryota; kingdom Metazoa; phylum Chordata; class Mammalia; order Rodentia; family Ctenodactylidae; genus Ctenodactylus; species Ctenodactylus gundi. The sequence goes on along the minus strand of PVKB01000057.1, from coordinate 494,141 downwards.
GATCTATCATCTCTGCATTCACCCGTTAAGCTATCTTATATTTTTAAAAACTTATTGGAATGACATAAGGTCATTTACATTTATTGACCAAGCCCGCTCAGTCAGTCAACGAGAACACGAGAGGGGGAGTGCGGATTGAAGAAAACTGGACTCCTGCAAGGGACCCTGCAAAAGACGCTTTATTATCTACAGCCTTCCTCTTATACCCTCCTTGCCTTCCCGCTTGTTAACAGAACAGTCCCGTGGTTCAACACCTGATTCAAATTTCAAGCAAAACACCTGACTTAAATTTCAGATAATAAACACTTCTTCGTGGAAAGGAACTTGGCCAAGGTCAGCAATGCTGAGGCTCTCGGGCCCTGAGGGCCCCAACAATTTATTAGAGAGGATGGACAGACACTAGGCTTGGAAAATAAGACTTTGACTTCAGAGGAAATCACGCCGTAGAACCCCTGTGTCAACTTCCCCTCCACCACCCCTGTGCCAGGACACTGCAGCTTGCTAAGGTCCGCTGTGGCTCTGGGAATCTGTTTTTGTAGCCACAGTCAGAATGAGGTCTCCACTGTCTGGAAAATGCAGCTGATTGGCCAAGCTTATTGGTTGTGTGAACACCAGCTCATTTCAGCAGACGATACTCTTTTCCTTCCTCTCAATCACACATGATGGGGAAGGGCTCAGTCAAGAAAAGGATTCAGATGTGCAACAGCTGGAACTACCCTCCACGTCCACTGAAAACCATGAATGAACAGGTAGGGGGAGGGTTAGACGGAGGGATGAAGAAACCTAGGCACGGAGAGGCCCTGTGGCTGCTCCTGAAGTCGCATGGCTCTATAAATTCCAAGCCAGTGTTTTTATCTCTACCTCACATGACAGAATTCAGACCCATAGTTCTTGGTTTTCCATCTTCTATGTTGCCTTTAGAGATGCTGCATTTACTCGGATTTTTTTTTTAAACAAAATGTCATGGTTTGTAAAATGCCTAAAATTCCTGCGACACTTCTCTTCAAAGATATAGCCTACCTACACTCCTTTCTAGTGTGGAGAGAGCTTTGTGATGTTATCGCAGACAGAAAGCAGCAAGATGGCACTGTAGTACAAGCACGTGTGACTTCTGACATTAGGGCAGAGGGGCCTGAGGCTTTTTGTTTTTGGTTGCATCTCAAAATAATTTGTAGGCCTCAAGCCACCTTTGCCTGAATACGTCCCATTTATTTATTTTTAATGCAAGACTTATATAAGCCAGGCATGGCAGCACACATCCGTAATTCTAGCATTCTAGAAAGCTGAGGCAGGAAGATCTCATTTGAATACAGCCTGGATAACTTGCCATCCTAACACCCTGTCTCAAATAAACCATAAAAAGGGCTAGCAGTGTAGCTCAGAGCAAAGGTCATGGATTCAATCTCCAGTACCCAAAACAAGCAAACAGACAAAAAAACAAACCAAAAATCCACAAGCAGTGAAATGTCTACATCTTAAATGGACATTTACTGAATGTTGGTAAATGTACATTCATACTCAAATCTGCCCTTCATCAAGACAGCGAACTTTGATATTGAAAAATGTCAAAAAGCTTCCTTATCCCTTCTGGTCAATCATTGCCTCCACCTCCAAAATCACCAGTGTTCTGATTTCTGTCCTGTCTTAGTTACTTTTTCATTGCTGTGACTCAACACCCGACACCCACAAACTTAGGAACGGAAAGGTTATTTTAGCTTACAGTCTCGAAGGTCACAGTCCATTCAGGGGTGGCCAGCAACAATCGAAGTACATGGCAGAGAGGTGGAGGCAGCTTCCCCGGACAAACAGGAAGAAAAACTGAGGCTAGTTGAGACTAGTCCCCTCCTCCAGGAAGGCAGGTGCAGCTTATGTATCCTTTCAGGTCTCCGCCCAGTAACCAGTCCCTCCTGCATCCAGGTGTGGCCACTACACACCCTTAATCCTAACTTAACTGTAATCCACCCCTCCAGACCAGACCCCAATCCACCAACATCACATGGTTCCATTAAAATACATGAGACTTTTGGGGGACCCTCCAGATCCTAACCACAACATTCCACCCCTGGCCCCCAAAAGACTCATGTCCTCCTCCCCATGTAAAGTGCAGTTAGTCCTTCTCCAAGAGTCACCAAAGTCTTAACAGTTTCAGTACTGCTAAAGAAACTCCAAGTCCACAGTCTCCTCTGAGATGCAAGACACTTTTAGCTGTGAGCTCCTGTTCAAACCAAAGAGTTAAGCACTTCCAACATAAAATAGCACAGAGTAAACATTTCCATTCCAAAGGGGATGAATAAGGTAATAAAAGGCAATAGGACCCAAACAATTCCTAAATTGGGTAGGGCAAGTGTTAAATCCTGTAGCTCCATGTAAAGCAGCTGGGGTAAATGCCGGTGAGGCATGAAGGGGCTTGGGTGGTCCCACCCCTGTGGCATTGCTGCTGACTGCAACCTCGATCCTCTCTCCTTTGGGCTGGATCCACTCGCGGTCTGCTGCGTTTCCCAGCTGACAATCCATGCTCCGGCTTCTCCAAATTTTTGGGCTCTCCACTGGACCTTAGGCTTCTCCTTCACAATTTCACACACTGCCCTCCCAGGGGCATACTGCTTGCCCTCCAAGGCCTTCCTCTGAAACCTGGGTGGAAGCTTCCATGAACCCACAACTCTTGGGCTCTGTGAGGTTGTAAAGCCGGGACCACGTGGACATCTCCAAGATCCGCCACTGGCTTGAGCAGGAATCTGGCTCCTTCGTGCCACGGTTGGAGTAGCTTCTGAGTGCCTGGATTGCTGAACTCTAGGAAGCTGAACTCCAACAAACGCTTCCCTCTTTGGCCCTACAGGGAGTCCTGGGGTACTCTTCACAGGACAAGATCTTTTGCCTTGGCACCCTTTGATTGGTAAAGGGTGGGATCTTGCTGATTCCTGAGTCACTGTGAAGGCCTCCTTCTTACAGACCTGATTCCAACTTCTCAGTTTCTGTTTAATGTTAGTCTCTTGAACAACCACATGCTTTTCTACTCCAGACTGTGAGCTTTTTACACCTGTTCTCTCTGCCATTGTCTCCTGTATTTCACTATAAAGCTGGCTAAAAGCCACAACAGTAGCCATGTAACAGTTTGAACTTCAGTCTTGAGATGTCTTCCACCAAAGTAAACAGCCCACCAACCCTAATTTCAGTTTTAGGCAAAGTCTCTGGACAAGGGCAAAATGCCAACAAACTCTTTGCCAGAGCACACACATGGTATTTAGGCCACTTGCCGGTACAGTCCACTTTCACATCTGAAACTTCTTGAGCCTGGCCTTTCCAATCCACACTTTTATCAGCATTCTGGTCTTCTGAGCTCTGACCAGAATCTTCCATTAAGCTTGGCTCATAGCACTCAAAGGCTTCTCCCGCTTGCATTCCCAAGCTTTTCCAAATTCCTTCTCCAAACCAGTTCCAAAGACTTCTGAGCCACATCTTCAGGTAAAGTCCAGCAATGACCCCACTCCTCTGGTACCAATTTCTGTCTTAGTTACTTTTTCATTGCTGTGACTCAATACCCGACACCCACAAACTCAGGAAAGGTTTATTTTAACTCAGTCTCGAAGGTCACAGTCCATTCAGGGGTGGCTGGCAACAATCGAAGTACAGGGCAGAGAGAGAGGTGGACGCAGCTTCTCAGGACATCACAAACAGGAAGCCAAGCTGAGGCTAGTTGAGATTAATCCCAGTCCTCCAGGAAGGCAGGTGCAGTTTATGTATCCTTTCAGGTGTCTGCCCAGTAACCAGTCCCTCCTGCATCCAGGTGTGGCCACTACACACCATTAATCCTAACTTAACTGTAATTTACTCCTCTGGACCATACCCCAATACACCAACATCACATGGTTCCATTAAAATACATGAGACTTTTGGGGGACACTCCAGATACTAACCACACATGTCCCTATTACGTATTTGTTTATTTGTTCTAGAATTTTCACAGGTAGAATAATGCTATCAGAACTTTTAGTGCGGCTATGTCACAGAGCATCATGTTCTCAGCTGCATTCGTGTTACTTTACCTCTGGTTTCTTTCCTTTGTTGCTGAGAAATACTCCACTGCATGAATGTGTTATTTACTCATTTTCTTGTGGTGGGTATGTTGGGTTTTTCCCAGTTTGAGGCTACTCTGAATAAAGTGGCAATGAGCATTACTGCGTGAGTTTTTCAGTACACATGTTTCCTTTTTCTTGGGTAAATGCCAAGAAGTCACTTTGCATGACATGTCAGACCCACGTGTTGTGGAAACTTTCTCCTAAGCTGTGGTCTGCCCATTCATTTTCCTCGTGACACTCTTTGAGGAACAAAAGTTGTAAAATTTGTCAATCTAGCTTATTTATAATTTTGTTTTGCTGTTTTAGGTTCTACATTCAGTTCCATGATCCTTGTGGAGTTAATTTTTGTGTATGATGTAAAACAGGCATCAAGGTTCACATTTTCATTATGGATGTGCAGTTCTTTCAGCACTATTTTCTCGAAACGCTGTCTCTTTTTCATAAAGATATCTTACCAAAATTATCCGTACTTATATACTGCTTTTCTGTTGCTGCTATAACAAATTCCAATGAACTTAGTGACTTAAACAACACAAACTTACTTTCTTAAAGCTCTGTAAATCAAAATTCTGACCTGGGAATCCGGGGTTAAATTGAGGTCTTGGCCGAGTTCTGTACTTTTCCGGACTCCAGTGCAGAATGTACTTCCTTCCCTTTTCCAGCTCCTTGAGGTCACTTAACTCCTTTGGCTTTTCCTCCTTTTGTGGGTTGGATTGTTTACCAAAGTGGTGTGGGAAACAATATCCTAATCCCTGGTGCCTCCGTAAGTGACTTTGTTTGGAAATAGTCTTTGCAAAAGTAATTAGGATGTAAGTGAAGACGAAGCCGTACTGGACGAGAGTGGGCCCTTAGTCCAATACTGCTGTTGTCCTTAAGAGAAGACAAGCACACACACCAGGCAGGACACTGCTATGGTTTGGATCTGGAGTGACCTCCAAAAGCCTCCTGTGTTTGGATACCCATTTGCTGTTAAGAGGTGGGGCCTGGTCAGGGGGGCAGAGCTTGGGGCTTGGCCCAGAGCTGGCCGACTGCCAGGGCAGGACCTGAAAGGGTAGCTCAGCTCTTCTTTCCTCATGCGGCTCCCATCGGCCATGCCATGAAGAACTTTCAAGCAGAGACCCCACCATATGTGCTTAATGTTTGCCAGCTGCCCATGTCTGGACTGTGACGTTCTGAAACTGTGAGCTAACATAAGTCTTTCCTCCCTTGAGTTTTGGATGTCGGGTATTTTGCCCCAGCAACAAAAAAGTAACTCAGACAGACACCGAGTGACCATGCAGTCAGGGACTGAAGTGCCATGACTGGGAGGCACAGAATTCCAAGAATGGCAACCACAGAGGCCAGAAGAGACCAGGAAAGCGCTGCAGGAGTCCGAGGGAACATGGTCTTGCCAACACCTTGATTTGGGGCTTCAGAACTGTGAGACCTAAATTTTAAAACATTGTGGAACTTTGTTAAACCAGCCCTAGGAGCAAAGGCGGCCATGCCATGTTCAAAGCAAGCAATGACGATGGGTCCAGTCCTTTCCACATTATACTTCTGTGATCCTCCTTGTAGTCTTATCTCTCCCTGACTACAGCCAGAAAATCTTGTATGTTCTTAAGGACTCACGGTTCCATTGGGCCCAACTGGAAAATACAGGATAATATCTTCACTCTTAGATCCATAACCTAAATCATACCTGCTAAGTCCCTTTCATCATGCAAGCAGCACTGTTCCAGTTCTAAGGCTGATGGTGTGGATATACTGGAGGGAGTGAGTGTTAATTTGTCTTGTATCTTATATGTTCCAAATATTTATAATAAATATTTTTAGGCACTTCCATATTCAGCAATGTTATTTAAAATATTGAAGATTCATAGATTGGGTTAAAAATGAATCAAAAAGTATTTTCATCTATAACATAATACTTATAGTCTTTTTTGACTTAGTATACAAGAACATTAGGTTTAATTGCTGTCCTTTGGGTTACTTGTTAATGTATATAAACTTTAAATTTGTAATACTTACCATATTTGGCCAAGTATGTATTGTAGAATTGTTTTATGCACTAAGTTTATAATGTTGCATTTTTTATGAAATGCTTAACCAATAATTACTTTATGAGTAAAGTTCAATTTTGAGGAAGACACATTATCTTCAAATGACTTCAGTTGACTCTGTTTGGACTTTTACAAAGGCTTTACTCATAGATAAATCAAGTAAATTTACCATAAATTTAGCAATTATTCCCTTCAGCCTGAAAGACAATTCCAAGTCATAAATTGTCTTTCAAAGAAGCTATTTAATGATTACTTAAAAAGCAATATTGTGAGTGATTTCTATGTGAAGAACTTGAATATATATCTATAAGATGAATGAAAATAATGAGCTATCCTAATAGTATGCAAATGAGCACTTGAATGTTTGGAAAAATGGGAGTAGAGCCTCATTTGAAAAATGCTGCATCTCAAACAACTGAGGTAATGGTTGGGAGAACATGTTTGGAAATCTGCATTAAATGAACTAAAAAGAGTGTGGCATACATTCAAGAAAGGTAAGTAAAATTGGATCATAAAATATGTGTGGTAAAACAAAATATTTTAAGTCACTTATCTAGTTTTAGCTATGATAGTTTTCAAATGAATGTGTAAACACATTGACCAATATAAAACAAAAATTATCATTTTGTACAGTCCGTAAGGTTTACAGGCTCCTTTTGGTTCTATACTCTTTTTCTTTTTAACAGTCTGGGAAAATGAGAGCCTATTGTATCCTTGGGGTTACTGCACATTCAGGCCTATATATTGTATTAGGAGGCATGATTTGTTGGAGAGCTTGCGAGGTGGCAGTTGTTGGACAGAGTGAAAAGGGCAGGAAGCATGACTCATCCTCATCCTGTCTCTCCCATCCCAGTGTGAGAGAGAGAATGGGAAATTGAATTCTTTACAGTTTTGTGACTACAGAGATACATTATATAGACATATTCCTTGGAGGACCCTCGAGAGATACTCACATGTCACTGACTAACTCTTCATCAGCTATGGAAAAACACTGGAAGGAAGTTAGGGAAGAGGGGATTTATAATTTGTGGACAAGGTCTATGCTATAAAACAGGATTGCTTTTATTATAAAGGGCCAACTTACATAAACTTCTGGGGACATGGTTGATATCTTTCCTCTCTTTTGCTTTTGTTGTAAAACAAATATGAGGACAAAGTTAGACATATAATGTAGATAAAAACAAATTTAAAACAGACACCGGAAAACATTTCTCTCCCTACTCTGAAAACTATTTGTGTGTAGTGTGGCCAAGGAGACAAAGTGGAGGTCTCAACTGCCAGGTTGCTGGAGTAATAGCTAGCGGACAGAACTGCCGGCATTTGGAGAAACTGGCCCTTCAGGATGTGAAGTAATTTAGGCTAAATGAGTTTATTCTTTCAAAAATATCTTTGCAATTGTTTATACTATACAAATCATCACACGGATGTACTCAATCACCCAGGGTTGAGCTGTTTAGTAGAATTGTGTAGAAAAAGCAGAGTATATGTAGTATAGGGAGAGACCTAATTAATTAACGTAGCTGACAGAAGGCTCTAGCATTTGGTTTACCTCTCTCCTATTTACCTGGGCTGTTTGGGCCTTTCTTGGGGCTCCTGAACCCATCTTGGGCAACTCCTGAGTGATTTTTCTTTGCATGTAATGAGAAATGTAAAGCGCTAGCTCCTGGGAGTGAAGATTCCATCCTTCTTCCACATGTGGTCCAGAAACAAAGAACCAGCTGAGGTTTGCCTAAGCCCAGTACAGTCCTGCCTAACCAGGGCCTGGCGAGATGCAAAAATTAATAAACAAGAGACTTCTATGAACTGTAAACCCATGCTGGCTTTGTTCCTCATATTTCCCCACATTGTCCTCTTTACTAGTATGTATTGGTAACGTAGATGGCACGGAACATGGGCGAGAAGGGGGAAAACTTATGGCTCCTGCTCCCTGACTTCATTACAACAGCTCAGGTCTACGGAACGCTGGTGCATTCTAGGGCCGGTGCTGGATGCATTCCATGCTTCTCACCCTCATAACAATCCTAGAATGAGGTAGACATTAGCCAGAGTTCTCTGGATGTGAGCAACAGCTTAGTTTGAAAATAAAAGTAGCTGACAAGGATATGAGGTAGCTCAAAGAATTTTTAGAAAAACTGCAGAGTGAGGCATAGCTGGAAGGCAGAATGGTCAGGTCCTGGGTTCCAGAGTAAACAGATTCACAGCCTGACTGGGGTGATGCCTAGATGTATGAAAGGGATACTATCTGCTCTTGTATTGTTCTGCTTAAAATTCAAAGTTCAGGAGCTAGAATCCAACTCACGGGAGCAGAAGCCCGGGAAGCCCCCATATGACTGTCTGTAGTGGCGGTTGGTAGACACTCAAAGAAAAACTAGTATGCTATGGCAAGAGCCAGGAAGCGATTACTGCAGATGAAAACAAAACAAATACAAACAAAAAGTGGATGTGATTGAAGCTGAGACTTACGAAGGTGAATGTGAATATTATCACAGAGCACATGGCTGTTGGTAGCCAGAATTCCAACACACTTTTTTCTTTTGTCTTTTCCTCCTTAAAAGCTACCCTTTCCCCACTCTGCCATGATGTGTCGCTGGATTAGGATCATATATGTCTTATTTTTTGGTCTCTGAAGATAAAAGGAGAAAGATTGGAGGTCATAGGGAGTGAGTGTGGATGGGAAAAAGAATTTGATTTTACTAGCAAGATGTTATCATGATGCTGTTCTCAAATATCTTTCTATTTAGGCATCCGCGGTCCCTCATCTCCTGACTTTACCTGTATTTCTTCACTTTCTCAGATTCTGGGGCAGTCCCCACTTTTCTCTTCGTAAATGTAGGAACTTCCCCAGTGCTTGGTCTGTGGCCATCATTTCCTCTTAATCTACAGCTACAGCAATGACCCCTATTAGTTATGAGCTACAGGATCAAGTCCCAATGTCTTAGCATGGCCTTCATGGGCCCTAGGACTTAACCTAGTAAATAATTTGTGATGAGAAATAATCTTACTTTTGTCCTTTTTAATCAAATCCCATTGGCTTATCTCTTCCTTGTGTTCCAATATGCAACTGCATTATGCCTTTTATCAACATTTGTTCATGTTGTTGCTTTCTAGGCTATTACTTCCTACCCTCTGCCATTAGAAAGAATCTGCCATTTCTCCAAGGTCCCATTCAGCTACCACCATTTCCGGAAGAGCTTGTCAGGTAGCTCTCAACCTTACTGATGAGTTTCTTTTCTAAGAGTCTGGGCTATTTGCCTGAGACACTTTCTATGACTGTTATTAAGTACAAACCATCTTATAATCTTGTACGGCTATCTTAGTCCTCTAAATTATTTGTAAACTTTTGGAGGAAAATATTCTTAGGTATGGGTAATAGATACCCAGCAAATATTCTTTAAACTTTTTTTTGTTTAAATAAGAACTGTGCAGTGTCTCCCTAGGGGGAGAGATCGTCGCAGCTCTTCCCCTGCACATAATAGCACAGCAGGGACAGCCTAGGTGCAGAGTTGGTCCAGGGCCATCCTCATGGCCCAAATCCAAATCACAGCCAGTCTGTCTCAAATGCCTTGCCAGCTTGCTCTTCTCTTGGCTGAGAGCCATAGGACTTCCTAGAAAAGTAGAGAAAAGCAGCATAAATTGAGACTCCTGTAAGAGAAGATAAAAAAACAAAAAAAACCCCAAAATCCCAGGTGTGCCCCAAGATGAGACTTAAGGAAGCTGAGAATAACTTAAGTATTAATCACACAGTACACGAAAAGAAAATTCTGAAGAAAGAATATCCAGATTTTTGTGCAGCGGGTTTCCCGCAAAACCCTCCCTGTGAAACTACCCGCTTCGGACGAAGTCTAGCTCCTTGTGCTGGTCCTTCATTCACTGGACATTTTATGATTCCCTACTCTGCAAAATTTACCAGAACGGCTGAGACACAGGTCCAGTGCAGAGTGTCTTCCCTGGTGTGAGTCCCTGGCCATGGGTCTTAGGGGCCTGCTTAAGCCTGATGTCCACACACATGTAGGCCCAAGATTCTAAATGTGCTCTACAATTTCTCTTAGTGCAGGGAAGCTGGGATCAGGCACAGCAGGAGTTGGGAGAAAACCAGGGGTGGAAAACTAGGCACTTCTGCCAGCCAAGAGCCTGCTTCTCTGACACAGTTTCTGGAATTGGCCGTTCCCAGCCTCTATGGTTATTTCATTCATAGCACTCCCACCTGAAGCAGTAGTTGTTTGGGGAAGGCTGTTAGCTTTCCCTATGGTTTGTTCAAAAAGTCCTGTAAAGCCTTTTCCTGTTTTCCTTTGGAAAACGTCTATAGTACATCCTGACATCTAATCTGCAGCCCTAATGGGGGTGACCAATTTGAGCTGTAGGTTCTTGGCTGTTTCCAAAGAAAGCCAACTTAATCTAGTAATAATATCTTTTTTAGGCTCACAGGAAAAGGAAAGACAAGTACGCAGCACAAGCAACGAGTGTATTTTCCTTAAGCATTCTCAGTAAGACAAATATGTAAGTGTTCTCGAAGTTTTGAAGATCTGGTTTATATAAAACATTTAACTCTTTAAAAGCCAGAACCTCGTGGGTACATAAGAAGTACGGGGTTTGGGTGGGTCTCTCCCCTTGGCAGTGGCCAACAGCTTGACATTTCAGTACATACACAGAACTCTGGTTGATGAGAGGCTGGGAGCAGCTACATAGAGGTGGGGTAGACAAAACAAAAAGCACTGCTTAAGTCGTGCTTGGAAAACATTCTTGGATCCAGTGGGCGCCAAAACCATGGGAGCTGGCCTACCTCCTTAGTCCTTAAAAAGAGTTCCAAATGGGCTTACCGTGTAGTGGAAGTATGAGCAGAAGGAGGTGCAGCCACACAACCAGGGTTCTGGTCTCACGTGCTTAGACGACAGCCCTGCACAAACCATCTTCCAAATCTAGACCTCAGTTTCTTCACCTGCAGATAGGAGTGGGTCTCTAAAGGTCCTTCTATCGATCACTCTGGCTTTCAGTACACCCAGTCTCCTAATAGCATTATTGGGTGGCTGAGTTCTCCGTGTTGTTTAGCTTCCTGAAGCCCTATAGAAATGAAAGCTCTGTGCTGTGTCCATGGCTTGGGGTCCCAGAGCTATAGCCCGCAATTCCAGCACACGAGGAGTTTTGTGGGCAGTGTAAATCCTGTGATATAATAATACTTCCACAGACCTCCTGGAAGTGCAGACCACTTAGGAGACCTGTCCGTGGTGCTGTGTACTTGGTTGGGATCCTACAATTCAGTGGGAGGACAGCAGTTCTTCGCGTTGGAAGGAGCTTATGCGAAGACTGAACTCATTTTCCTAGAGGCGATCACAGTTGTAGTGGGAGGCAGAGGAAGCACAGCTGGCACTTTAAAGGCCTACTGTCTATGAGGCCTCTGCTGACAGCACTGCCTGTTCAGTCTCAAAGTAATTTTGGAGCCCACTGTAAGTAAAGATCATCCTAGGTCAGAAACTGAGGTTCAGAGCAGGTATATAACTTGTCCAGAGTGACGAAGTTGAAGTTCCGGTCAGCCATATTGTCTCAGTGAACACGGTCAGTTGCACACTATACTTCAGGACTCCACTGGTTTGTACACTGAAAGGATGTCTAAGGACAGTTAAAATCAGAAATACATCTTTTTTTTCAGTACTGGTGATTGAACCTAGGGTGTTAACAGTGAGTTATGTTCCCGGCTCATTTTTTTTCCCTCTTTTATTTTAGGACAGGGGATCACTATGTCCCTAGGTTGCCCACAATGGAACACTGGACCAGAATTTGTGTTGATCTTCATGCCTCAGCCTCCCGGAGCTCTGGGGTTACAGGCCTGTGCCGCTGGGCCTGGTTATATATTTCTTGCTAAAAAAGAAACCACAGATTTAAATCTATTGGAGAAAGTAAACATATTTAAAAAACCAATAGTCAGATGTCAACAGCAAGCTGGATTGAGACTGCAAATATAAGTGAGGCTCTCACTTCCTATCGGCTGGTGATGGGCTGCCATCTCTTTAGAAGCAAAGGTTCCTGAAGGTTTTCCTTTCCTACTTAAAAAAATATTGTGCTACATTCTAATTTTCCCAGTGGATGTGCTTTTAAATAGCTTCCAGCGATACGATCAAGGTCCCGTAGATGTGTGATTTAGACCCTTTCCGGTGACTTTGGAGCATGAAAGAAAGCGGTTGTTTGAATACATTATGTAATTCTCTTGTGGACTATTATAAATTAGGAGGACAAACGAGGCACAAGGGACACAGAGAAGGAGTAGTGGAATTTACTGTCTTTGAAGACAGAGACATTTCAGATTCCCAGCCTATTCCCGAGGATCATGACTATTTCTGAACCGTTAAGTTTAACCTTATGAAATTGCCTTTTTTTTTTTTTTGCAGGTCAAACAAGGCCAAATATTGGCAGTTCCAACTTAGTATGTTCTTGTTCCATAAAGTTTTAAGGAACTCAAACTGATGCTAGTAACTTTCAGGTGTGTTCTTCACTACCAACCACAAACATTTGTCCTGAGAACCAAAAAGCCATGAATGGAAAATAAAATCAGAAAAATTTATGAATCTTGTTTGATGTTTCTAGTTAATGAAAAAAAGTCTGAAGTTAGTGTAACTTTTCTAGGTTACCTTATTTTCAAAATTCAGCTGTAAACATGACCAGCTTTCAGCTATTACAAGCAAGCAGCATTATCAAAAGGTACTGAGTAGAACTCCATTTGGGAAAGTCCCAGCTATAAATACAAGTAGAGAGAGAACTTTCGCCCCTGAAGATCCCGATGAGTAACACCTGTAGTCACTGGATTCGGCTCGTATGTCTGGGCTTCACTATACTTTACTCCTTCGCAAAGTTTTCTATAAATTAGCAAAGTAATTTCTGAGACAAATGTGAAATTATGTAATGCAGCGTAGGAAGTGTCCTTGCAGATAGTTATCACAGGGATGTAAAGCATGCCGTCAGGGCTCATGATGCAGCGATGGCAGGCGCCTCCTGGAAGGTTCCCGTCCTCCCTGCCCCGCCTTCTCTTCCTTCTTCTCCACTGGCTTCATTTACAATGTGACATTTCTTTTATTTTTAAATGTCAATATAAATCATGAGCCAGAAGTAATATCCTTTTGAATACTTAAACTCAAAACATTTTAATATCAACTTTAAAATGTGCACAGGTTATCTGTGAATTTCTAAAACGTTTTTAGGGATATACACACAACCCCCCTCTCTATCCCCACCCCCCCAAAAAAAACCCTCAAGGAATTGAATGACATTTCTGTAGACAAGCAGCACAGAGGGACATGCCAACATCTCTGTGGTGTTCAGAAGACCTTGTGCTGAAGTGGTTTGGTCCATATCCTCTTCTTCCTGTGGAACCAGCAGTGCCCGAAACCACCACAGACAGCTGTTTAATATTTAAATTATAATTATTAGCACAAATGAGTTGAACAGTATAACGAATGTGACATTTTCACACATGTACATAACTTACGTTGAACACCTCTACCTTCTCTACAGCTCGCCTTTCACTCTGCCACCATCCCTCTCTCTTCACACTTGCTCCCCCCAGGGGGGCTCCCCCCACTTAGATTCTGTGTTCGAGAAAACATGTGACACTTGTCTGAATGTGGCTTACATGGTAATGATTAGTTCCATTCATTTTCCCACAAATGACATGGTTTTATTCTTAATGGCTAAATAATACTCCACAGTGTATTTCTTTACACACTTCCTTTTTTATCCATCAGCTGCTGCCTATCCAGGCTGTCTCCACAGCTCAGCTTTGCGAGTTGTGTCTTACAGCATTTTATGTTCTGATGGGTGGATTCTCAAACTTTCCAATGAGAAGGTTAAAGTGAAACTCGAAAGCTAAAGCATGCTGTTGCTCAGTTGCCAAAGCTCAAGTCAAATTTAGTTCCAGGTAATTTCATATTATAATACTCGTGTTGTGCCAATAACAGATGCCAGATGAAACTGAATACGAATGTTAAGTTTTAAGGATACCCTGAGGCAAATACTTCTCTTATTCCCATGCAGCTAATTTCTGACTGGAAAAGAACAGCATTGAGATCCGTCATAATATTTCCTTGTTTTCTTAGTCCTTGGATAAAAACATTTGGCATACAAATTCTTAAACCATGCATCGAATTAACTTATAAATTTGGAAACATTTTTGTACCCATGTCAGCAATGCATCTAAAGAGAAGGCATGTTAAGCGACTTGCTAAATCCATTAGCTTCTCTACCGAACACAACATACATAGTACTGTAGGAGATAAAAGTTTCAAATCATTTTTGGTGAAGATGCCATTTGGCCTGGGGTGTGCCTGCTATTACTTCTGCTGAAAAATTCAGGCTAAGAAAAATTTCTACTCTAAAGAAAGCAATTCTCTAAAAAGATGCTTCACTTTCTCACAGATGTTTTAGGATACTTTAACATGACTGCATTCAAAGTCCACCTGTAGAAGAAACGAAGAGACTCCTTGAGGTCACTAGGGAGATGGGTCCAAGGTAGCTTAGAATGTACGTAGGACAGAACACCTCTCTGAGTTGTGGCTTTCTCTTGAAAATACTTCAACAGTCCATAATCCCCGATTGAACACCCCTGTTTACTCAGTTTCTCGTATGTGACAACCTTCCATTACTTTCCTGTCATTGTGCCCAGGTCTCTGTTTTTTTAATACAAGTTCACATAAGCAACATCCCCAGCTTCTCCCACAAATGCAGCAAGAGATGCCATCTCTCTCACAAATTCTGAGCCAGGAAACTACCCCAAAATAAGCTTTATTGCAAGAAATGTGTCATAGTTGATACACTGACCTACAAAAACAAACAAAACCAAAACCATAAGTTTTTCCTCACAAACACTTGATTACAAATTTACACTGTTTCTCTCTCTCTTATTATTATCATTTTTATTAAGAAACAAACGAACAGAAAAACAACCAAAAAACAAAAACCTGAAACATTCGATACAGCTGGTTACTAATCTTTGGTCAACAGAAGTGTGAGAGGCACAGCAGGGAGTCTGCGTGTGCTTTGGCTGTTCCCCATCTGAGGTTTGGTCACTGGTCCAGGGACAGACACGGAGATATACTCTTCTTAGCACCTCCTGGAACAATATCTTTTTAAATGACTAAAGTAAACTAAACATCAATTCATTGTACAAACATCTTTCATACACAATAAGCTATGATAAAATGAGACATATGGTGTATAACTACAGTATTAATGAAAATTCTAAAAAAATGGATTTAAAAAAAGACAACAACATATATTCCTTGGCTGTACTGCATGATTTGTTTGCACATATGGCAATCCTGAAATAGCTTGAACATAATAAATGCACCAATAATCTAAGACAGCACCAAACACTACAGAACGCCAGGTGTTCCCATTCAAAGGAACAGAGGTTCTTCAGCTGCCTACGGGACCACAAGTGTGCAGCACACCCTGGGTAGGAATGAGGTGTCGTGGGTAGCACATGTGGTTCCTTGAGGTTATGAGAAGGAAATACAGTACAGTTTGGCCTGCAATGCTAATGGTCTCACAAGCAGTCAAGGTATTTTGCTACAGTGGTTGTGCTTCGTCTCCCATTGCCTGGTCTAGCTGGTGATGTGAAATATTGTCACAACGAGCTGCTCTGGCTTTGATCTCCTTCATAAAGGATCTAATGACATTCATGTCTTTTAAATTACACTGCCCATTCAGCTCTCTGAGGCTTTCTTTAAAATAATCAGGTGTGTACCAGTTGGGCAACTGGCAGATAACCAAAGGAAACATCTCTTGAATCTACTGAATTTTTTTTAAAAGCACCTCTAAAAGAAATAGCTCAAATTTATAAATCTAAAGAAACAACAAGCGAGTTTCCCTTTTTGTTTACATAGTTTGTTCATTTCTCCATATATTACTGCATTAAAAATAAATAAACATCTATATTTTTTAATTAGCAACTATAGCAAAATACCCAAAGTGTTACAGACTGCTAACAGGAAAAAAAAAAAGCTCACATTATTTTTGTGCATTTAGTGCCATATGCTGATATCTTGAACATTTAGGTTTCTTTTTTAATATATTTTAAAATGAAGTTATATAAAAAATACAGTAACCGCGGTTGCCTTAGTACTCAAATCTTTGGCGATACCAGAGTCTAAATGACCCCTCCTGTGAGGGTCAACATTGTAAAGTCCGAGACAGGGAGGAAAGAATCAAAAGTCATGTTTTTCTCCCTCCCTCTTTAAAGTTAGTCTTTGACTCTTCATATGCTTCTGAAGATTGGCTGTGCTGGGACTTGAGCCTGGAACCAGGTTTGTGAAGCCTTAGTAGAGCTGAATCTGCAGCCTCATCCTGAGAGCCTCCCCGAGCTCGCCGAGGAGGTAGTCGTCTTCGTTGCTCTCCTCCAGTCTCCTGAGCTCCTTCTTCCTGTAGAGAGGAATGCTAGTGACTTCCAGTGTGTATGTGCCAGGCATGAGCTTCCTCTTGGCTGTGTGCAGGTAGCTGAGCCCATTCCTCTGCTGGATTCGGAAGATGCCTTCATCATTGCCTTGGGAGATGACATAGCGGATGTGGTTGTTGAGGGGTTCTATGGCAGGCATGAGTTCTAGGATGTGCTCCTTAGAGCCGAGGTCAGAGAGGTTGAACTTCATATTGACAGGGCTGTCCATGTCCACGCTCTCTAGGCTAATCTGCTCAACCTGGGGAAAGAGCAGGAAGTCATCTGGTACGCATTTCAACAGCACAAGCAGAGGACTGGAAAGAGATCTGTGGCCGCTGAGGCTGTGGCCACAAAGACAGGTTGTGGCTTCCCTCTCTCTCCATTCGTACTGGTAGTGGCTGTGAAAGAGGCTATTGTAAAGTCCTGACAGCTGGAGGAAAGGTCTATTCCACAGAGGATGCCCTGTAAATCTTTACAACTTCTCACTCAGGCTTAACGAGGTTATTAAAGTTACAAGACTGAGACTACAAAGAGCACTCACACTTCAAGGTTTTTTTTATGAGTTTATGGAATATCATGCTTATTAATATCTTTTTAAAAAGATGATTTAGGAAATGAGTATAATTTTGTTTTTCCTGGAGTCAAAATGAGAAGTGTTGTTCTTGTCCGATAGCAGGGCTACAGTTAGAGGAATCTTTAGCTCAAGGCTCAACGCTCAATTTTGATTTGTGAGGCCCTTGAATAAAGAATTTGCTGGGGGTCATCAGTAGGGAGCAGACTGGGGGATCTGCAGAGTCATCAGGGCTCCAAGCTGAGCCAGGTCTGACAAGAGCCAGGGAAGCTAGGGCTCACCTAACCTCATCTGACTTGGACAGAGCAGCGGGAGGTGTAAGGATGCTGCTGGAGACAGGCAAAGCCCCGTCCATAATGCTTTGATGGCGGACAGGGCTGGGGAGTGACTGGTCGGTCAGGCCGTGGCCGAGGCACAGGAGCATCCATCAGCATTGAGGCAGAACTATGTTCTCCAAGGTCACAATGGGAAGGTTTTACAAGCAGCTTATCTGCATTTATAGCTTTGGGGGCTTGATGAATACCTTGATTGTCATACTTCAGTTCGGTATCTTAGTCCACTTAAGTTTAATATAACATTTGGCTTTTTATTAAGCAGAACCACAGGCTTGTATCGATAAGTTTGTGAGTCCCAGAACGCTGCAGCAAGCGGCTGATTCATGCAGTTAGTAGTTAACTAGGTTTTGTGGTAAGCTAACGTCTTAGTACTATAAACTGCAAAGGGTGGTGGTGAGTGATGACCTCATGCTCACGTTGGGGAAATCGTCAACATTTCTAGACATGAGCACTGATGCATGGGCAGGGACTACACAGGTGCAATGTGGCTGCCAGCTGCCATTCCAGGCACCTTCTATGTTTCAACTCACACAACCCTCCCATTGACATTCAAAGGTTAAGTCCTTTTAGTCCCACTTTTATCAGGTGGAGAAATGGAAGTAGAGAAAGATAAAGTAGACATGCGCCATGTAACACAGATAATGAGTGGGAAGAGTCAGGGGAATGTTCAAAACCACACTGTCTATGACCCACTACCTTAGACATATTGCTGAAATATTATTCCTGGAGAGAAGACACCAGCGGCGGGAAGCTCAGTTATAGGAGGACAACAATTTCATGGCAGGAATGTCTCATGAATAACTCACAGAATATAGGACTTACCTAATTGGATGAGCTATTAAAAATTAAAATTAGTAGTTTTATATATGTATAAGAAGACAGAACTGGAAAAACCCAAAATAATTTCATCTGTTTGAGTCTCTTATAATACTTGTTTCTTAAACGGAATCTTTTACCTTCCAGTATAAACTACTGAAATAAAAGAAAATGATCTGAAGCTGAATGTTAAAATCTTTCTCCTAGGTCTTTGCATTTTGAGCTAGCAATTCAACCAGTTTCAGTTTGCTTATCTTTACTACCATCCTGGGTTCATTAGTTTATCTATAAAACTTCTAGGTAGTTTTAATAATTTGGAGGCTGAAATTACATAAATTGTGCCATAGATAGGATTCCATGCAGATAATGTTTTGCAGCCATTAAATAAAGTGATAGCTACTTACAGCAGCAGGTTTGGGGTCATGAGCACTCCTCTTCCGTCTGCTGTCTTTCTTGGAATAGCCGTTGATTTTGCACTCATAGCAGGCTTCCGGGGACAGGGCGTTTTCCTCATCTGCTTCTGCGTCCACAGACAGGTACTGCCCTTTGTTGAATCCCATTCCTGAGACACAGTGGCTATTTTCAAGAAGCAAAGTATTGTTATGTTTTATTCTCACCTTGGACAATGGTTTCCCAGGGATAGAGCAATGGCTTTTTCAGACACATGGAACCAATAGAGTAAACTCTGAGCTCGCAACCATAAAAACCCACTATTCTTTGCAGCGGTTTTCTTCAACACTCAGTCCAGGACATTTCCATTTAGAAACTGCAAAATTCTTCTCAAGGTGGGCCTGGGTTTCCTCAAATTTTGATCTTAGACTAAAGCACGTGGGGAAGAGTTTACAGAAGAAGGTAAAAGTAGGTGTGAACTTCCAGAGAGAAGGCTCCGAGAAGTTCCCTTGCCTCAAAAAGTTTCCTAAGTTGAGACTTCTGAATTCTCAGTTTGGTTAATGAACTGACGCTACATGAGCTTTGTCTAGACCAAGTGTTTCTGTACATATCATACACCACTGTCAAGCAACTGGGTCCATGCTTCTCAGGCCTGCTTCACCCACTGCTCCTTCCTCCTTCCGAGAATCATGACTAAGACCTTCTGCTAAATTCCTATATTCAGTGCTCCCGCCCTCTGCTGTGCTGATGGACAGGTACATGAGCCAGTACTCAGTCACAGCTGACCTGACTTGTGACACAGCAATTAGCTGAAGGGAAGCCAGCCTTGTCCAGAAAGGCCACACTGAGCATCCCATGCTAACGATGAGCCATCTTTTCTCTGTATAATACAAAAGCCAGATGAACAAAGTAAAGAGACAGATTTCTTCCTCACGGGCCCTGGGCTAGCATATGCCAAAATATGTAAAAGAATCTGGGGTGTGGGGGCCATTTTCATTTCTACCTCTTGCCCCAAGTATCTGTGGCAAACTCTGAGCCACAGCTTGTCTCTGGCCAAGGGTCAGCCTGAACCAACACAGGTCATTATGAGGTACAAAGGGTTAGGGCTAGGCTTAGGGTCAGGCTCACCACAAGGAGGTAACGACACCCAGGCACAGTCTGTGTATCTTCTCGGTGCTGCTCTCACATCCTGAGAGCTCAATGCTTGTGCCTCGTGGGCTGTGCCCTTCCTTGAGGTGGAAGTCAGCCCGGCAGCCCGCACTCACTGAGGGGGAGACGGCCACGCTGGCCCTACGGGGCCACACTCTGCTGTCGGGGTGGGCTGGTGGGCCACCTACCCCTGTCCCACTCTGTAGTAGCCGGGCGGACAGCCACAAAGGTAGCCCCCTTCCGTGTTGGAGCAGCCATAATTGCAGGGATTCTTGGAGGACGAGCACTCGTTCACGTCGCGGCAGGCACTGGAGAGCTGGTCAAAGGAGAATCCTGAGGGGCAGGCGCACTTGTAGCTGCCCAGGGTGTT
The DNA here is from genome assembly GCA_004027205.1 of Ctenodactylus gundi. NCBI lineage: Eukaryota > Metazoa > Chordata > Mammalia > Rodentia > Ctenodactylidae > Ctenodactylus > Ctenodactylus gundi. The sequence goes on along the minus strand of PVKB01000057.1, from coordinate 473,975 downwards.
GTAGCAGGAGGCAGAGCCGCACGCCCCGGGGCTGGAACACTCGTTCTCATCTATTAAAGAAGGGAAGAGGCATCTTACACAGGGCAGGGCCACAACCAGAAGAAGAGCTGGGCACTCAGAGCACCTGGGATTTCATGAAGGGGGATAACTCTAGAACCATTATTGAATAATAATAAAAAAACTCTAATGTCTGATTTGAAAGCATATGAAGGAAAAAAAAAACCTTTAAAATCTCCCTAAATTATGCCTTAAGAAAAAAACCCTTGCTTTGCCTTTATGTACTGTTTGCACTGTTTCTGACTCTGAAGGCAGCCCACGGGGACAGATATATGCAATGTACCTGATGAATAATTCTATTCTCTTTGCAGAGGGTTATTTCAAAATCCCGTGACTCAGGCAACCCCACAGAGGGTAGATGAGCTGTCGCCAGGGGCTGGGGAAGGGGAAGTGAACAGCTGTTAGGGACTGGGTTTCTTTTTCAGGGTAAAGAGAATGTTCTGCAACTAGTGGTGTTAATGGTTACATATCCTTGTAAGGAGATACTGAAAACCACTTAATTCTACCATCTAGAAAAGTAAAATTTATGATGTGTGAATTATACATCATTTAAAAAAAAGCCTGTCTATTTGTATTCATTTTCCCAGCAATTATCCAAATCTTTATTATATATGGAGAGAAAGTATACAAAACATTTTAAAATCATAAATGAAAACAATGGCAATAAACACTCTGCAGATTTATTGAATTAACAACCTAGCACAGCTTGAGTGTTAAGAGAACTTCTTTGGTGCAGCCTGCGCCTTCTGAGGTAGGCTTGCATCTGGCCCTCAGCAGACACATGGAGCCTGTACAAGTTTAATGACCAACATTGTATTATAAACGGATGATGGCACGATAATTATAGGTTATACTTTCAGTTGCTCTTATCACAAATTCAAAGACTGATCATGCTTTTAACTGTGGAGACTGTAATTTTGCTTCTGTCTGGTTGATATATAACATGTGGCTTGACTCCCTTGGGCTTTATTATAATCCAAATTCCACCCTGGACACAGATCACATCTGTTCCACGGAATTCTTTTAATTCTTGTGACTACATATGGACTACAGAGTGTCTGTTTACCTAATATATGACAAGTCTATATTTCAGCCCATGGGGGGAAGCAGGTCCATTTGCTAGTAGGTGTGCACAGTGAGCGCAAAGGCTACATAGGCCTAGTGCATCTGCAGGAGCTCAGGGAGCCCTTTGGGGGTGCTGATGCGGCTGAGTGAGGAGGCCGCTTGGGCAGGAAATTAAACTTCATTAAGTGAAGGGGAGAGGTTACTGAAAGGGTACATATTATTAAGTACATTTTTATATCATGAGTATAGTTTCAGAATTAAGTGAGACCACTAAAATGTAGACCTCTTCAATCTCTGAATATAAAATATGCTTGATTACCTAATACGTGAAAATTGTGAGTTTTTATTATAGGAGGAAAGTACATAAATTCTCAATAACTTGGCTACATGTGACATAAACATGACTTACTTTATTTCTATATAACAAGACTTGATATTCTGCCACAAAGGCTCATCTGCTTCTCTAATTAGATCTGACAGTTCTATGCAGTATTTCTCTCCGCACAGGACATGTAAATTAGATTATAGCTTAATGACATAATCCCATCTTGAAAACATTTGGGTTAGGCGGAGGAACTATCAAGTGAAACCAGTTAACTGAAAAAATCGATTATAAACCTACCCCTTCCAACAATATTTTTAGATATGTTAATATCATGGAGGCACCATGATCTATCTCATATTTATAAACTAAAAATGTATTCTACAGTAAAATTTTCTACACTTACATATGGTCTCATTGAGACATGCTTTGAGATGACTCAGGCCTTGTTAAGCTATTTTGGAATTATCTTGGGAAGGGTGCAGATGCAGCCACATGTTACTATAGCAACAAATGAAATCTTTGTAAAGTAAGACAGCATTGTTCTTTATGGAAAAATGCTAAGATTCATGTATTATTAACATTGAATAATTAGTACACTATTTTGTTTTGTTTTGTTGAGACAAGGTCTTGGTGTGTAATCCAGGCTGGTACTAGTACAGTACTGCACTAGTACGTTAGCAGTAATATATTCACTGAGCTAGAATGCCATAAATTCCCTGGGGTAACTGGCTCGAAACATATTAAACTGTGAGTTTCAACTGCAAGCTTTCCCTTTTCAATATTAACATTTTTTCAAACTTATCTTTCTTGAACTGGTGGTAGTATTAATATCACCAGCGATTTATAACGTTGTTCCTGTAAAGTAGTTGATGCACTGACTGACAGATTCGAACATTTTTGGGGGGATGGGCAAACCCTCTCCTCCTTTGAAATATGCGAGTGAGGAAAGATATTTATCACAATGGTAGTTACCAATAGAAACATTTGTGGGCTTTCAACTTCTATTTTATTGTAACTCCTGTTCTTTTGCTGACTTGATACTTTTGCCAGTGAGCTATTTCCCTCTATTTCTGCCATATATTTGTTATGTAGATTCTGGGTAAGAAAGGACCAGTTTCTTTAGAGAAGAGCTGGTTTTCTCAACTCCTCACAGAAGACTTTAGAATCACTGGACGCACCACGATGACTCAGGTGCATGCTGCATGAAGACAGCCGTTCCAGAAGAGCAAGCTCCCTTGTCACTGGCACATGCGCTCATTTGCTTTTAGTTTTGGATTCATCTTTGAAATCCTAACCCACAGGCTCTCTCCTGATTACAAAGTGCAAGGCTTCTAGGTCGGACTCCAGCACAAGCTGCTGGGATGTTGACTATTTAGTGGAAGTTCCCACCCCAAGGATTTCATAAAGAGAAACAGGTTAGTCTGTATTCTTGATTTAAGTCAGCCCATTTCAAATTGGACCTCCAAATTTATTAAAAAATCCGTGGAGCCATTTTTGTACTAGATGTTTACAGACAAACATCAGGAAACATGACTGGAACAGATAATTCATGACTTTTCATTTTAACTTACGTTCTCCTTAACAAAAAGAGAATTTTATTTATCCTAACATAATGTTTACTGTAAGAAAATTACTCTTTTGCTCTAAATTACAGAGAGTTAACTATGAAATCTAAGATTTTGTTTTTTCCTAAATGAAATGCTAGTGGTTAAAGCCATTGTCTAGTAAGCACGAGGCCCTGAATTCAATTCCACAGCACCACATAAACCAGTCATGGTGGAATACGCCTGTAATTGCAGCACTGGGGAGGCTGAGGCAGGAGGATTGCCATGAGTTTAAGGTCAGCCTTGGCAATATAGTGAGTTCAGGGCCAGCCTGAATTACACAGTAAGACCCTGTCTCAAAAACACAAAATAAAACGAAATAAAATAAAACAAACAAAAACCCAAATAAACAAAAATAAAAGAAAAAGAAAAAAAAAAAGAAATGCTAGGTCCATGCAAATACTACAAAGTAAAAGGATTGTACTACACTCTTTTAACAGCTAAAAAAAACCCTCTTTTCTATATTTTAAAGTGTATGACTGCTTTATCTTGGATCGATAATGAATCAGTCACGGTTTAAGGAGTTTTCTATCTTCTTTTTGGGTAGAGAAAAAGCCATGAATTACATTTATGAAATTACTCTGGCCACATAACCTATCACTCTGATGATCCCTTAAAGCTTTATCCTTGACTTTATGATCACTAATTGGCTGCGTCTTTCTTCTCTGGAGTGTGCATTTGTGGAATGGCACGGGATCTATCTTTGACCTGGAATAAGGTCACAACAGAGCCAGGACCTTCACAGACCAAGATTCCTTCCTTTGAAGTGTATCTTGATTTTCTTCTCAATTCACTAAACTGTCATCATAAGTTCTTTTGAGAAGACCCCAAAGGAGAAAGTCAGGTTAATTTTCTTAGTGGGTCTCTAAGCACTGCATTTGACTAATTGTACGGTAATTTAAATCACTATGGAGAAGTAAGAAACATCTTGGCTTTCAGTCAGGATCACTGCTCCCCTCTGCTCAGCAAGGCCAGCTTCCACAGTCAGAAAGTGGCAGGTGGGGCATGAGTGAAGTGCTTTCAAATCGAGCCAAGAAGTGGGCACATGCCAAGTAAGTCAGCTGCCCACTCAAGTAGAATAATATGTTCTTTGATCAACAACTCCTTGAAAGGAGAATCTCCATGATTATCATGAATGCAAGGACAGAGTCGAGTGCCTACATATTTTATCTAATAAACATTTCTGTCCGCACTTGTCAACAGTATTTGCTGTAACCAGTTATTTTTCCTACCTTAACATATTTCACATCATTTATTAAATCTTTTTCTCCCTAAAATACCTCACATGCTTCATTAAATCTTCATTAAAAAATGGGAGAGCGCCGATGGACTCAGGAAGCCGATGTGAATTCCTTTAGATTAGTAGGAGGGTAATGGAAGGGTTATCCCTTAAGTTCAAAATATAAAACCATCAAATACTGATAAAAAGCAGGCAACCTTCACAAATGAAAATGATAACTCTTGACATTGCCAGAAGCTTAAAATGTCTAGCAGAAATCTGAAATGATAAAACAAGTTGAATTACTTACCTGTAGAAACTTAAAATTACCTCTACTCTGGATATTTTTAACATCCACAGTATATGAAGACTACTAAAATAAATCCACAAGCATCAATCTTAAGTATTGGTGTTTAAGTTCTAGGATTAAAGGACTATGCGGACTCTTCTACCTTTCTCACGTGATCAACTTCATACAGTAAAGTTAGGGTGAGAAAAGCAGGTCCTAGGGAGTCAACGAGTGCTCACCGACACACTGGTTCCACTGATAATGCTGAATGTATCCTTGTGGGCAGCCGCACCGGTAGCCTCCCAGGATGTTCTGGCAGCCATGCTGGCACCTGTGGTTTCCATCACATTCATCAACATCTGTAAAAACAAACCAGGCAAAAATCATTATGTCCCCTTCCCTCCATGATTCTTCAGAGCATTCCAAAGACAACCTCCAGGGCAACAAGTGATACCTAGTGCACAGGGAGGCTGTGAATGGTTTCCGAGTCACATGGCTAATAGTCAGTGGTGGCACAAAGAATGATGCTGAGACAAGAAACCACGTCATTCTCTGGCTCTCTGACAGATGGAACACGGATGTCAATGCTCTGAATAACAGTTTAATTCCAGCAAATCAACCATAGCAACCACAAATGTTGTGCATTTTGGATTTATTAATGACATACGGTATGATTTATTTGGTAATTTATAATACACACACACATATATATATTTCATCATTACATATTCAGCTAGAGTCATAAGTGATTCACATGCAACCCCCATCCTGGAGATACCTAAAAAGTATGATGCCTCTGCACACAAAAATCTTTCAGTACCATTCAAGATTAATAAGATACAAATCCCTTTCAAGTATTTGAATATTTTATTTTTAGACAAGATGTGCTATTATTATACATATGGAGTAATTTCTTTGTTCATATATGCACAGTCTTTTTGGAATGAAAACTGAGGCTTTGAAATCTACTCAGAAAGTAGAATAAAACTGGCACGTCTGATGTGTGTGTGACACATTTACATGGATAATTAATAAATGGTATCTTATGTGGATGCTCATGATCTGAATGTGCATATGGCAAGCAGCTGTCCATGCAGAATACTTTCAATGGCTAAGTGATTTGAAACACAAAATATTAAAATTGATATTTTTGTACTAATGTTTTTGGACTAAAATAATAGACATGTATCTTCTGTAATTCTTTTAAAGAATGCATTAAGTGCTTTGAATATTATATAACACCTATTTCCAGAGTTCAGTATATATCCATAAAAATTAATTGAAAAGAATCAATAAAAATGTAAACTGCAGCACTATTATGTAGGGGATGCATGCAGTCTCATAATCTCAGACGTAATCTCATATAGCAGTCCTAATACATTTGTCTTATGCATTAGTAATTGCAAAGCAAATATTATGTTTTATTGGCTTCAGGGAGACTCTTCATTTGTCCCCACTTCAGTGTTCCTTGGGACTTTACGAGGGGTAATCACACAGGCTGCACGGGAGGCTTTCTATGCAATGTAGAAAAGAGGGTGAGTGGGGCAGGAGTCTTGGCCCATATGAAACAGTTTCCCCCACATTCAGTACATTTGTCTAATTGTCTGTGATAACAGGATCTCTTTTTTACACTTAACTTTTACACTGAGATATCATGGAATAAAAACCAAATTACTATCTCCTTGTATAAACGCATAGATCATTCTTCGTGTCTCAGTTAATTTTCACATCAATGACTAGGTAAACAGCTTTGTTATTAGCATGGTTATTTAAAAAATTAATCCATAATCCATTTGTTTTGTCATATTCAAATTTTCCTCTGTACCAAAATAACTTAGGAAATGTTGAGAATTTGCTGGATTTGTGAGATGATCTCTAGTGTCATGGAGTAAGTGGCTTGGACATTCAAAACACAAACACAGTTCCCCATTGTAAGATTAAGGTATTTTAGCAAACAAACTCACCTTCGCAGTGCAGTCCAGTGGCATCAAGAGAGAACCCTCGCTGGCACTCACAGCTGAAACTCCCGGGAGTGTTCTGGCAGATGCCCTTGGCCCCACAGAGGGATGGCTGAGACCCACACTCGTTGTTGTCTGGCAAAGCACAAGGAGGAGGCTGTGAAGCTTCCTAGTTACTCATCGTTTGACTTAAACCTCACTATGAGGTACAAAGTCACACATGAAAGCCTAAGTTTTCATTGTGTGCAAGCAACATGCTGGAAGACCTCAGCCAGCATTCACTGTCACAGGAGAGGCCTCAGTGGTAAGCAGGAGGACATCTCTATGTTTTGGAATGAGAAAGTAAGTGATGTGAAGTCAGGATTTCAGGTAATAGAGATGGAAAGGTTTTAACATATGACTTCTTTTTAAAAAACCAGTCATTAACATGTTCTAAATCAACATAAGCCATTGATCATATTTTGAGCTGCACACTGTAGCTATACTGAAAATGAGATACAGAGGCACTGCACATGCTTGGGCTATACGGGCTTTTTTCCTTTGAATATTGTTCTTATTTTTTTAAACCTACAATATTAGCAACTTTTTGGCTCCTTCCTTCCAAAGTATTGGCTCTAACTAGAAGTATTTAGACACCATGTAGCTATCATTTAAAGCACAGCTGTTATACACCCACTTAACATTTGTAGAAATTCTTTACTCCCAGCGTGCCTTACCAATGCAAGCAGTGTGGTGCTGGGTGAAACCAGGGGGACACTTGCAAGTGAAGCCTCCCAGGGTGTTGACGCAGAGGAACTGGCAGTTGTGCTGCTTAGTCTGACATTCATCAAGGTCTGGAATTAAAGACAAGTCCACGGACATCAGGGCGATCTCTCTGCCTATGTATCTTTTCTCACGGAGCGAGAGGGAGTGGGTATATTCCACTGGGAGCACTCAGCTAGATTTTTGATTTTTTGTGGGAATCTTTGTGGGCTTCCTATACATATGATAAGCAGTTTCTTTCACATACACAAGCAGCTTAAACATACATATTATGGAATGCTATGATAGCATGACTAAGTTAGTACACAATGCAAAGTTATATATTTATTTGAGATGGGGTTTCACTCTGTATGTAGTCCAGGCTGGTCCTGAACTCATTTGAAAACAAGACAATCTTCCTGCCTTGGCCTTCAGAGTGCTGGATTACAGATATGTACCACTAGACCTGGCTTTTATGAGACTGAGAAATTGAACCCTGTACCTTGCTCCAATCTCTGGGCTATTCCTACATCCCCAAGTAAAGTTTATTTTTGTCTTTGTTGTTTTTGTTTTGGCATTCAGGATCAAGCTCAGGTCTTTAGACTGAGCTACATCTCAAGCCAATTATTTTTGATTTTGAGATAAGGTCTTGGTAAGTTACCCAGGCTGGGTTGGATCTTGTGATCCTCCTGCCTCAGCCTTCAAAGTGCCTCCATCATCTAGCACAGCCCACGCTGTTTTCTTAAAATCAGAAATGGAATGCACGAATCACAGCAGGTCCCATGGATTATCCTCAAAGCTAAGGTAAAAAGGTTGCAATTCTTGCATTTAATGTAGTTTAGTACCTGGCTGGTCACATCCTCCTATTAAAGGAGAAGCTGGACCAAAGTAAAAGAGAATCTGAAAACTGATCAAGATCCTAATCAAAATACTGAATCAGACTCTCCAGATTCAAATACAAACTCCATCTTTGATATCAGAAGAAGTCAAAAACACAGCTTCTGTTATTTCAGTTACAAACTCTACTAATATCGGGTTCTTCCAATATAAACCTTAAAATCTGCTTTTGGTTAGACTGAAACAATTTGGAAAATACATTTAAAGTAGGCCTAACACCTAATATATATTATATGCAAGACTATTTTATAGCTTAACAATACTTCTACATTCAGTATTTATAAACGCTGTATAAAACTAAACTGACCCATGCAAGTTCTCTAAAGTACGTAATATTATTAGTTCATATGTCTTAGAAATAAAACCTCATTTTACTGAAAATAAGCTATACTTACCCTTTTTACTTCAGTCTGTTAATTTCATATTGATGAGGTTTCATATAAAATCAAATATATGAATACAGTAGTGAAACTATTTGAAAGATTTAGTTTAGCCTAATAATTATTTCCATTACTAGTTAAGCTAAACAATTAAATTTATTAATTTTCACTTCTCTGCAATAGATATGTGAAAAAAAAAATACAGCTTAGAGAAATTCATGTCTTGGCATGAAACTTCCTTGGGAGACAAGTGCAAGCATGTGTTTATCCCAGTTAAGGCACAGGTGACAGATCCACATAAGGATTGCAATGAATTCCAAGTGGGTGAACTAGTGAGTTTACTGGGGTTACTTGCAGGAGCATAGGTGAAGGCCTGCACTCTACCCTCCAGTGGATCCAGCCACTGAAAGGGCCAGGCAACCATCCCGACCCAGCTCATCTTTGATTCTGTTAATCAGTTCAGGGGCCAACAGAAAGGTAAGCATCAACAAAAATTAATCTTATTTTAATGACTCATCTCACCTCACTAACATTTTGTTTTTTAAAATTAATATACTTTGCAATAAGATGCAAACTTCCATGATGTTGGTTTTAGACTCTCTTGTTTTCTGCAGTGGGTCTTCTGGTAGAGTTTTCTATAAGTAAAAATACCACTAGTGGAAGACACCTTTTAGTGAGATAGATGATGCACATGCGTACCCCAATTACCCAATATGTGCATCTGAAGGAAGACAGACAAGGCCCACATTGCCAGGACTCTTCCTCACCTTTGCAGGTCTTCCCATCCTCCTGCAGGATGTAGCCCCGTGGACATGAGCACTGGTAACTCCCCTCAGCGTTCTTGCAGATAAAGTTGCAGGGTTTGGGGGACTGGGAGCATTCATCGAGATCTAAGTGAAAATGACATAATGATTAAAGTCCTGCTTAAAAGAAACAGCCAGCCTCTCTCCTCCCTCCAACTAACTCCATTCTCCTTGCCTTTCTTCTACAACTTAAAATGGAATATAGCCAGAAAAAAAATGACGCACAGAACTAATTCCTCTAAAGTAACATTCTGGTTTCATCTTCAGATCAATCTATATTTCTTGGATAAATATAACGTCTAGACAACGTCTGGGTTAAAAAAATCCAGTGAATTCTCTACATTAACATCTTTTAGTTTACAACTTGGGAATTATTAACTCAGAGATAAGAGTTTTCATCTCTTTCTTTCTCTCCCCTGCCCTCAGGATATGGTGGAAGTTCTCTTAATTTCTTTTACCCATAATACTCGTAAGCCGCCTAATGGGACTATAGATCACACTGGAAATCTCCCACTTGTGCTTCCAGATCAGAGTCCATCCTGGTCTGTCCTGCTGTCAGTACCAGGAGGCTGGTCTCTGTGGAGCCCGCCACCAGGCTTTCTTACTCTGTTATCTGGCTGGTCTATATTTCCTCATCTGCAGAACGGGCTTTGGCTGGATCCAAGGTCACAGTTCTCCTCAAGGCAGTCAATTTAGGCCTTCACTTTCCAGCTTCCAATAATCCCTCCCTCCTTTTACTTTTTCCCAGGGGAGGTAGGTATAGCCTCAGCACATAGCACTATGCTTTAGAGCCTCTGCACACTCTGCTCACGTAATTACAAACAGTTTCATGGTTAGGTCCTCTTGGCACTGTCCCCATTGTAATATGTCACCTCTTTTCCTGCTAGGACTCTGACTGATGGCAGCCAATTTCCACTTTTCCATGGAACATCTGGTTCGATGCCCACAACATGATGAACGCTCATGATTAATAGCCTATCCCTACTAGTCTCATGTCCTTTAGTTTCTATGAAGTGAGTTAAATGTTTACAAAGAGTCAGGTCCTTAAGCTGTTTATGTCATGTACACTTGTTAGTGAAATAAGAAATTTAATTGGATATCATATAGGCTGATGAAATATGGAAAACTTTCTTTTTTTGGAGCTGGGGATTGAAGCCAGGGTGTCTTTACACTGGGCTATATTCCCTGTCATTTTTTAAAATTGATGAGCATTGACACAGTCTCACAAAGTCACTAATTCACCCAGGCTGGACTTGAAGTTGAGATCCTCCTACCACAACCCAGGACTATAGGCTTGTGTCACCATACTCAGCAGATATTTTCCTTAATGAAAATTACATTGAATACTTTCGACTCAATGAATGCCAGTTTCCCTTGCCTAAATTATCATAGAATGATGTGTGTGAGACAATATAAAAATAAGAGAAAGTAACTGTAAAACAGTCAAAACATTCTATATTGAGAGTACTTTGTAAGTAGAAGATATTTAATTGCTCCTCTTTATGAAAAAGTTAGTAAAAAGCCATTCTTTATATACAAACACACAAATCACAATAAAAGCCCTTTCCTTTATTATAAGGGCTACCAATGTGCTTTTATACATTTTAAATTAAAATATAAAATGTTGAAGGTAGATTTTGTAACTTTTGTTTTCCTGGTTGAATAGACATTTTTAAATGAACTAAACAATTTTATATCCCATATGATTAGACAAAGGGTAAAAATTTGTTATTAAGAGCCCCATTATTGAGACAAGTGAATTGTTTTAATAAAATGTGTACTTCTCAGCTCCATAACAAAGATTAAACTCTACTGAAAGTAAAATAATCAGTAGGAAACGAGAACTGACAATCCCCACGACACGGATGTCTGCAGCCTCACCTACGCAAGACGTTCCGCTGATGTCCGTGGTGTAGCCAACCTTGCAGAAGCACCGGAATGAGCCCATGGTATTGATGCACTGGCCATTGGTGCACAGGTTTGGCATAACCTTACATTCGTCAATGTCTGCAGACCGAGAAGTCCAAAAATAGATAGGAGTTTATATACACACATGTATACACAAACGTGAAGTACAACTGAGAGTGGAAATCAAAGAACGGAGGTAACTAATGGCAAATGTTCACAGTCGTTCCAGAGTACCCCTTCATCATTCAGAGGATGGCACAAGCAAGACACAAAGAATCTGAAGTGATGAGAAGACATAAAGCTACGCTGAAAGCCTGGATATGTCTTAGTATGGATGTTTTGTGATCTACAAAACTGTATCTTTGAAGTCCAACTTATTAGGAATTTGTGATCATTTCCACAGTTTTGGCCTCACATTCATATCTGCATTAGACTGAAAAAAAAGCTTCAGGTTGCAAAGTTAGAAACCTGTTCAGGAATGGAGGAAAACAGTAGTTTTCAGAACATTGGCATGTTTGTGTGTTATACAAAAAAAAAAAAAATACTAATCACTCATATGACTGGCTAGCTCCTACCTATGTACGTTACATGCAGAATGAGTTCCTAAGCAATCTTTATTTTCAAAAGGCAAATATCATTTGAGGATATAAACAAGGCCTTCCACATCAGATTTCTTCCATTCATAAGACAGACCATCACTCCTTAAAAAGTGTATGATCTCAGAATTAGTTATCGTTACCTAAGCTTTCTGCTTCTGTTTATTCATCTGTTAAGATGGGAATAACTAATTCTCTTAGGTTTGATAGAAGACTAAATCTTAACATTTCTAAAGCAGCAGCCAAAAATCATTCTCTTTCTGTATTACAACATACATAAGCATACAAATATTTTAGTCATTATTATCACTTTAGTGAATTTTCTTTTCTCTTCCAGTTAATCTGAACTAATGAAATTCACTGTGTTCATAAAATGCATGATGATCCCCAACTCCTTACCTCGTCCATCAGTGGTATATCCTGGGCCATGAGGGCATATCTTTTTGTACTGGGCAGTTCCAGGAAGTGGGCAAAGTTCACACTGATGGCCCCAGCCTCTTCCACCATCACAACAGCATTCTGACTTGGTGACGAGGTTGCGGCTGCTGGAAGCCATCTGACACATTGTCTGCAACACCTCTGCAAAGCAGAGTCCTTGTCGGTTGTCTGGAATGGCAAAGTGTTAAGAATCAAGGCTAGGGCACAGACACTTCATTATCTTGGTTTCACATACAGTGATTGATGCTTCCTCCAGAGCAGTGATTTTTTTAAAAGATAAGTATTCTTTTATGTGAACTGTTTATACTGCTAAACCAGCTTAATAATTTTAATATTTTGTTAGTGTCAAAGCTCACAGGGTAGTCTTTTACTATAGAAAAGTTACTAAATTTGACAAGAAGTGGTACTGTAGAAATACATTTTTTTTTTCCTCAATCCAGTAGCAACTAAATCATAAAGATCCACCACTCTTACGGAATCCAAACGAAAGTAAAAATCAATTTAATTTTCTTTAAATAAGTATCAGGACTTGTTTTTTTGTGGTACTGAAGACTGAACCCAAAGCCTTCACACTGAGCTACATCTTCACCCCAATTTGAAAACCAGTTGAGACAAGGTCTGTTACAGTTTGAATGTAGAATGTCTCCCAACGGATCGTGAATGTGGAAGGAGGAGTATCTATGGCAGTGTGTGGGGCTGGAATGACTTGACCTAGATGGATTGTGTCGATTTGTTGAGATTAAAAAACACCCAAGGCAGAGATTTCAGGTGTGTATGACTAACTTGTGGGAGGCCCAATTGTTAGCTTGAACTGATAAAAGAAAGGAAGAAGAACCACTGTTACGGTTTGTTCAGTGGTGGAGAGAAAAAGTTCTAGCCTTCACCTTATTCTCTAAACATCAGCTTGCTTTGGCTTTCTGTCTGACATGCTTTTCTCTGGCCAGTCCTCTGCTTCTACCATTGCTCACCATCCATGAATAGATCTGTGTGAGACCTTCTGAAAATGTGAGCTAAAATAAATCTTTCCTCCCTTAAGTTGTGGATGTCGAGTATACTGTTGCAGAAATGAGTAAAGCAACAAAGACAACGCTAAACTGCTAAATTGCCCACGCTGGGTTTGAACTTGTGATCTTTCTTGCCTCAGTCTCCAAGTGTGGAGATTACAGGTGTGGATCACCATTCACAGCATAAGGATTTGTTTTGAAAAGCTCAATTTAGATTCGTTTATAAGCTTGGTAGTCATTCAACCTAATCTCTAGTATTTTTAAAAACAGCTATAAGGCTGTTTAAACATTTAGATTAGAATAGATTGTTCTTTTAGTATAAATAATGGAAATTTTCTGATGTAAGCAGGGAAATAAATCTTTAATATGGTCTATATATCCTAGTGAAACTGTACTATCAGCAGAAAGTTACTATATCCTTGTAGGTTATATTTTTATTTCCTAAAAAGATTAGTTACTAGTAAAATTTTAGATCAAAGGCAACAATAAACACAACATCCGAGGATCTGAAGCAGCTGACGTCACTGTGTGAGGCATCTGATACAGCTGAGTCATGGTCTTTTTGTGCCATGCTCAGTGATTAATTGAGCAGTTTACTGCTTTTCTCTTTGTTTCTCTTAATTTTTACTATACCACACTTATGCCTGTCATGATTTACTACAGTGACTATAATATTTGCATTTTAGCATTAAACACCACATGTCAGAGACTTACATTTTGCACAAAAATATTTTGTAAAGCCTGTGCCATAATATAAAAATTAGACTTTGTTACATTTTTGAAGTGTGGCATTCACTTTGCATTAATTTTAGCAGCGCTTACATCACACTGCTAATATTTTCATTTGGAATTAAATCATTCCCTGATGTAAGTTCTCATGAAGTTAAGTTTTCCATAGAGTTTAATTAACCCTAATTTTGGAAAAAAACATTTAAGGTTTTTATTTACATTACACATAGATGTGCATATAAGACACATTGGACAAATACATCATTTTAACAGACGTATACCTTCAGGAAGAGGTATGTGGATTACTCAGATGGGATGATTTGTGAAGTGCACCAGGACGCATATATGAGCGGCCCTTCTGCGATGACAGCGTAAGACAAATGTTCCATTTACCAAGTAAAATGCAGTTCATGTCTTGACTCACCGAGGCACTCCGTGCCTGAGGAGCTCGACTGGAATCCCTCATTGCACTCGCACCTGTAGCTCCCAACGATGTTAACACAGCGCCCATTCTCACAGATTCCTGGCTTGGTCCTGCATTCATTTTCGTCTTTAGAAAAAAACATGATGCAAGTAATGAACAGCTTGTAAAATGAAACTTTACGAAGTACCTCGTCATGGGTTGCATCTCCTTTAAAACTTCTTCACCAATAGAATAAAAATGGAATTCAGAACAGCCGAGGGGGAAGACTTATCTTATCCACTACCCCAGTCTCCCATTTTATTGATATGTATCAGTGCAAAACCTAAGGTTTACAATGGAGTTGAGCATTTTGTGCACATACGTATCTTGTCAAGATGACAAGGGCTTTCCCACTCTCCTTTTGTCCCTCCCCCTACCC